>CM040918.1:11399960-11579960 GCA_023029165.1 Gobiocypris rarus | reverse complement strand
CCAGTTTTGTGTAAACAGCGATGACATGTTTTGTGGGCGGAGCCTACCTGGTGGCAGAACATGACAGTTCTGCAGCAGCCCTCTATGGAGGCCACATAATAATACAATAAAAAAGGTAATTTTAAGTTTATATTTCACAATTGTGACTTTTTTTTCATGCATTTGCAAGTTTATATATCACAATTTTAAGAAGAAATATCAGAATTTCAAGATTTTTCCCTAAGAATTGTGAAATCAACTCGCCATTGCAAGAAAAAAAGTCAGAATTGTGAGATAGGCCTACAAATGCTATGTTTAAACGTTACCTATACAAAACATTAGAGGTTTAAATATTATTTCATTGTGCAACTGTCTATAAATTACAGGCATTTATTCACTCTTCAGCTATTTTCTTTTTTCGCATTATTGATAATCTAACAGTTCTTTTTCTAATCATATTTTGATAGACATCTTTTCTACATACATTTTTGTAACGGTGTTTTAAATTTAAAAGAAAATAAACATTATCACCATGATGGACAAGCCCTGCCCCCAGTATGCCAGTATTCGTTTTTGAGAGAGTACTTCAAATGAAAGAATGACAAAAATGCCAATCCCTAATTCAGATTCATCCAAAGAATCCAACTCAGACGAACAATTCACTTCCTAATCATTCCTAATTTACATTCATTCATTCTATTACAAAGAGTGTCCACAATGTTCAAAAATCCACTTCTAGTACTCAAATGGAAGAAATCAAGTTCAACTGTTTTGACACAATGAGTAAATAATGAAAGAATCGTGCTGTCTAGTGAGCTGTTATGAGTTACAGCTGGATCATTGAGTCATGAACAAATCATTCAGACTAGTTTTGTGAACTAGTTGTGAACTTCTGTGAACAGACTCAAACCAAACAATCATTCAATAATGTACTTCCATTATATTCAAAAAGTCACTCTCAGTACTAAACTGGTAGAAAGCAAGTCATGCAGTTGTGAAACGGTGACAGAATCTTCATTTTTGGGTGAACTATTGCTTTAACATTATGTGTGCGGATGCACGTACGCAAACACCTACCATTAATTAGCGTCGTTATCTCCACAGCCTCACTAAATCTAATTACAACTGGTTTGTCATTAACCGGGAATGATGGTAGGGAAACATTAATGAGTGCGACTCGCTTCAGAAGAACACTGGTAAGCCAACTAAATGAAATCGTCACTTTAGTTTGGGTCAATAGGTCAGTGGTTACAAAGCCAGTTCAGTGGCTCTCAAGCAGGGGAACAGAACGTCTTGTCGCCTCCGAACAGGATTCTGTTGTCAGGATGTTAGGTTTTGGTTTCACGACAATTATACTAATACAGCAAATATTTGATGATGACTTGCTTGAACTGATAAAGGTTGCACCATTAGTGTTAAGCATTAATGGTATTTACGCTAGGTCTTGTCATAAAATCAAAGCTAGCAAGTACAGGCTTTTCTAAAAGTAGAAACAACTCTCTAGCTAGCGTAGCACAAAGGTTGTTTATCAGTAGTATTAAGTGCAATTTGTGAATTAGTAGGGTTAATGGACATTACAGAAAGCCGAGGCCCATCTCATCCGATGTGTGCCAGGATGAGGTGTGTCTGCGTGTGTATGTGGATGACTACAGATAATTTTAATATCAGGCTGGTGTGGATTGCTGATAGTGTTTTAAGGCAGGGCCCTGTGGACTGAGCACTGGTAGTACCTATCTGTAATTAGTAACCATTCTCTATCGCTGATAAGATAAACTCACCCTGACCTTTTCCATTTGGTCGCCATGGTAACGGGCCCTCTACCCCCCTTCTTGATATTATTTTAGTGATTAAACAGCAAATAGCAGGGAGATGGAAGAAACCGATAGGGATGATTAATAATGGTGTTTGGTTGAAGTGAATGTATGTGAGCGTGTGTGTGAAGGGGCCGCCGGTGTCAGAGAGGAGTGTGAATAGGCTTGGCTTGGCTTTTTCGCGGTGAATAATGGAAATTTAAGATGAGGCAATAGGAAATAAAAGCATGGGGTGAGAGCGATAGATGTCTCGTTTCTTTCTTTTCCCTTTTTTCCCCTGCGAAACACTTTCAATGGGAAGAGAATATTAATGTGTCTGTCTCTCTCATCCCTATCCAGCCAAGTCCTTTACCCACAATTCCCTCATTCTCATCATTCAACTCTTAAGACTTCCTATTAAATGTGAGGACAAGGAACAATCCATAACAGCAGCTTGAAACATAAGTTTGAAATTTATTCCACACCATAACTAGATTTTGCATGACGGCGGTAGTGTAAAGGTCTTCCATTCCTTGACTTAGTAACCATTAAATATAAATGCTAAAGATGCAATGATAAAAATTCTGGCCAATACTGATAAGACATAATTAATATTATGAATAAATTAGTATAATTCAATAAAATAACAACAACAAAAAATTATGTGAATTTAAGCATCACAACATTATAATATACTGATTGAATTTATTGATACACAAAAAAAGTGTAAAATATTATGCATGTGTATATTACATGTAAAATTATATATTGTACATCTTTAATATATATATATTAGTGGTGGGCATAGATTAATCTAATCCGAAATAAAAGTTTGTGTTTACATAATATATGTCTGTGTTCTGTGTATAATTATTATGTATATATAAATACACACATATGCATGTATATATTTAAGAAAAATATGTTATATTTATATATAAAATAATTATATTTATATATAAGATAACTTATATAAATATATATACAGTATGTACATGCAAATATGTCTTAAATATATTCATGCATGTGTGTGTATTTATATATACATAATAATTATACACAGAGACTAGACATATATTATGTAAACACAAACTTTTATTTTGGATGAGATTAATCTATGCCCACCACTAATATACATACATACATACATACATACATACATACATATTATACACATACTGGTCAGATAAAAGACTAGCTTTATTTAAAGAATAAAAAAGGTTTCTAGGCAGGGCCGAGGCTTCTCTCAGGAACCTCTGAGAGTGCATTTGCATAAAAAGGAAAGAGCAACTGTGCATGCAAACGGGCCCAGTTGACTGAAAGGTCACAGGGCGAACAAGAGCAGGGCTTGACAGCTCGTATCAGGCTGATCTCTGTTCTGATAGGCACTAAGGGACACCTTCCCGAACTACGGCCAGGGGAGAGATCATGGACCTCACACAAACTCTGACAATCTGGCGTAGATTCATACGATAGCACACCTTCTGTCGGACACAGGCCTGTATGACTACACTGGCATCTCTACAACCATGTGGCTGTCATCAAGGATTTTGGGCAATCTGATGAAGGTTAGCCATTCCAAGATATTTCAGAGATAGACTTTCCGCCATATCTGCAGAGAGGAATGCCTGGCCTCTCAGAATGGATAATGGATCCCATACTACTTCCAGTGATTTGAGATCTGACAGAAGAAACTGAAAAACGCCCATGTCCAAATTAAGATCCCCAATAAATCTGGCACTTTTCGAAAATGACAGAAACAGACACCCGTTTTGTGTACTGCAGTGCTAGAGTAAGCGTTCTTAAAACAGGGCCACAGGACACACACACACACACACACACACACACACACACACACACACACTTGCACAGTAAGTCTGCTCTATTGCTTGAGTAAGCGAATTAGCCTCAGCGATGGCTGAGGAGGCAGTAAGGCGACAGAAAAAAGGGATAATCTTTTATCTCTCAACCCTCCCCAATGATTTTTATAGTCCATATCACTTCCCTGACAGTTGATGTTCCACTTTTCTTTTTCATTATTTATTTATCTATTTTTGCTTTGTGTGAATTCAGCTAAAATACTTCTAAAGCTCTTAATGGTGCTATCGGGAACCGAGATCTGCTGCCATGCGCTGCTTTTCATTGGAGATACTTGCCGGGCCGACCCTAAAGAAACGGGACATTATCAAATGTCTAACGAGACTGACACGGCCAATTATTGACAAATTATTCCTTCAGAGCGCGCCCGACTCCCTTGATGAGCAAAGACTTCCTTGATGAGCGCGTAGTCCCCCCTCTGTCCTCTGGGCCTGGGGACTGACGCCTATCAGATTCTATTAAACACTCTGCACTTCTGCGAACAAAGCTACTCGCGCCCTGCGTCACATTAGCTTCCATTATACGCTCATGAACTTTGTCGTGATCACAATGGTATACCCGTCTTTTAAGAGCTTTTAAGACCGAGAACTCCTTTCTATTTATCAGAAGAAAGACTCAAATATGACTTTGCACGAGGAGGGAACGAGAGGCATGCTCTTATTAAGGTCCGTCGAGGTCTAATTCAGCAGACAGTGGGAGAATTCCCCAAGAATTAATTGTTCCTACTATTAGCAGCATATCTGCACCCACTTTTGCGTGGTATGACTGATTGACTAGAAAAATTCCAGCACTGCAATCCAAGCACCTAGTTGTCATAGAAATTAGGTGGGTTTGCAATGACAAGAATGGTATTTAAAGGAATTATTTGTCAACTATAGCAACTAGAGGTATTCAACAATATTAAAATTCTGGCCAAACGTAAAAAAGAAATGTCATGTTATGTAAGATTGGGTATCGTATGAATTGTAATGATTCTGAAATCGATTCTGCTTATCAATTCGGATTCTTATCGAGTCATAATTTCGATTCCAATAAGGTTAAAAAAAAAAAAAAAAACTTACACAAGGAACTTTTGCCTATGGTTTAAATACACCATAGCAAAACAACTATTGTGTGATTTATGTTATTATAGTGACGGCAGCAGGAGTATTAGGCTGTTGTTACTTTAAGAACTGCACAGATACAATTTACTGGTACACATGCATTCTTTGTCAACAGTTATGTTCACTTAAGACATAACCGACTGTGTTTAAGGGGATGCTCAGTATCGCGCAGTATTCAGTATGAGAGGCGGATTTGTGTGGTTTTCAAATCAAATAATATTACTTTTTCTGTGAAAGCCCTTCGGATGTGTGTGTGTGCACGGCACAGAAAACAACGCTTGAATGGTTTAAAGCAGGGGTGTCCAAAGTCGATAATGTTTAGCACCTACTTGCCACAACACAAGTTTCTATGCCTAATAAGACTTTGATAAGCTGCAGGTGTGTTTAAGTGGGGTTGGAGCTGAACTCTGCAGGACAGTGGTCCTCCAGGAGCAGGATTGGACACCCCTGGTTTTAAGTCATATTAAAATGCACACAAAGGAATCGATAAGAGGAATCAAAATTTGATTCCTGATTCCTGACCATAGGTATTCGATTCCAGAATTGTAATCGATTTGATTCCCAACCCTAATGTTATGGAAGACAACATTTTTTTTTTACTAAAAATAACTTCTTAAAACTAAAAACTAATTTTAGTGGATTTAGGAATCACATTATAATGCACAATATGAAAAATTGAGATTTGCTACAATTAAATATCAAATATTGATTAAAAAAACAAATCCAAACAAATCCAGTAGACCTAGGCCAAAACCTTTGTTAGTGTTTTTAAGTGAGTGTTAGATAATAACAAAGATAATCTAAATGTAAAATTAGAGGACATGACCATCACATTAATTTCCAATATTAATACATAGAAAAATAGTCCATTTACAGGCTGTTAACCAATAAGGTACTATTACCACCTAGTTAAACTGGATTGAAGGTGACTGGTGAATAACACACACAGGGTTTTTTTTACGTTGATGAAACGTTGCACATCTCTCTCAAGACTGAGCAGAGCTATTTTTGTTAAACCACAACAAATCTTGAGTAAAGACTCAGAAAAGCTATTAGCCTGAAATTTGAACTCTAAGCACTTAATATCTGTCAGGAAAATAATGCTTTATCGGCTATTTGCACTGTGCACTTCTAAGTACTGCGCTCTTATCAAATGCATCGTCATCAGGGGACTTTGAGGCATGATACGGACTGATAGATGGGAGCAGCTGATGTGCTGGCTTTAGGCAGAGAGGTCACTGGAAAGATGGGCCAGAGGACAGAACTAAGGCAGGGACAAGCTGTGCACTTGGTCTGGGTCCAGTTCCGCAGTTCTTCTCGGGATTGGAGTCTGGATACGAGAAGCTGGTTCTTCACAAGCTCAAAATAATTAGTTAGTTAAATGACAGAGGACAACAAAGCAGTCACTCCAGATGACATCCAGCTGTCCTCTGTAAACTTTCTCATGAGGGAAGCGACTGTACTAGTTTATTAGAGGCAGAGATAAGCACTTTCAATCTTCAGCTAAGACAGCAATGCTAAGACAGCAACTTTATCATCAAGATAGAGTGATATAGGAGAAATTTAAATTAGGGCTTGGTGAAATAGCTAAAACAATTCATTCTATTTTTTTTTTTTCAGCCTTCAATTGATACTGAAATAATTGATATTTGTAATACGCTCGGAATTATTTTTTATCAAATCAAATTATTTCAACTAAAACGTTTTTTTTTGCCAAGTAGATCAGTTCAATGCAAGTAAATAAAACATTTGGCCTAAAAAGTACCTCCTATTTATTTTGGTTTGATACATTAATTTGATACATAATATAAAGCAAACATACATTCATACCATTTGCAGTGTGGCTTAAGAGTCCACCACTGTATAAATACTTGTGTATTTAAAAGTCAGGATGTTTGAACTGAAAGAAGGACGGGGAAAAATAAAGACGAAAGCGAAAATGTCTGTGCAGTAACAGGGTTTTGACCTCTAACCTGACGACTGGTGCGGGGTGCCAACATTTTCCTTTCTCTCTCCGCTTTCATGTGCGGCCCCCTTCATGGTCTCTGCCAAGTCCACATCCTCTCTAACGAGGGTGTAGTTTCTTAACATTCATCATCGCTGAACTCTGAAACTTTATCAGCTCCGGAGCACGGCGCCATGGCCCCGGCCCGGCTCGCTCCAGCTCTCAGATAGGGCCGATAACACACTGATAGATTACAGCAGATTGTTTTACTTCAGGGGACACTGCTGCCTCTAATACTAATACTTCGACAAGACTCACCGCTTATGGAGGGAGAACAGAAAGAGGGAGGGATAGACAGCACAAAGAGGAAAGGGCAAAGGAGCCAAGTGTGTAAGTGTGTACGTGTGTGCGTGTGTGTGTGCGTGCGCGAGTAAGGGATATTCACGAGGAGATTGCGATCAAAATGGGCTCTAACAGTAGCACAGGTTTAAAATGACAGTTTGCGTAGAGATTATACATTCCTTTCTCTCCACAATCTGATTTAATAATGCTCAATATCACAGAAACTCAAATGCTGCATATTGCCTTTGTGTGCAACTTGGAAATCTCAACATTAAAAAGTGCTGAAGTATGTTTCAGACAGTCGCATTTTCTGTACATTTTTCCGTCATCTTAAAAAACACCATCATCTGTCACGGCATTATTTGAATGTGTGTTTTTCCCCACAATGTGCAATTTCACCCATTCATAAAAACAAAAATGTGGTCACTTAGCATGTCATTTACATTATCTCCACATGTTCTCTATTTCTATCTAAAGTGGGTGGTTCTCAGTCAAGAGAAGCTGCAAAAAGTGAATAAATAAAATGAAAAACAATCATGCTAATGGTTTACTTTGTTAAAACATCCTCCTTTGTTGCATAAAAATGAATGACCAATCAAACAAGGAAAAATGTCAAATAGACAAGACATTCTGATGGACCTCCATAAAAAGAGTACATATCATACTTTTAATGTGTGCATATCTTATTATACGCATCCGACGTGCAGAATCGCAAACAAAAATATATACACGAGTCTTCTCACACAGAGACCGCTCTCACCCACACAACAGCCTGAGGCACAAAGACAAGAGGAAATCTGAAGCGTCCGAGCGGGAGCAGGACTGGAGTACCACCTGACCTTCAGCTAAAAAAACAGGGTCAAGTGTAAATCACAAGGACTCCACAGAAAGACTCCTGACTGGACCATACTCACATGTGAGATAAATGAAGAAGATATTTGGTCATATATTGAAAGAAAATCTGCATATTAGAATGATTTCTGAAGGATCATGTGACACTGAACATTGTAGTAATGATGCTGAAAATTCCGCTTTACCATCACAGGAATAGATACAAAATTCAAATATATTTAAATTAGTGCTGTCGCAATTAAATCACATCCAAAAGAGAAGTTTGAGTTAACATAATATATGTATACACAGTACTGTGCAAAAGTCTTAGGCACGTTGTTACTTTCACACGAAAAAAAGTTTTTAAGCCAGTTATAGGCTATCTTTTACTATAGTGTGTCAGTAGGAAATGTCAGTTTACATTTCCAAACATTCATTTTGCAATTGTAATAATCCAGTGAGATTTTTTATTTGATTTTTATGCACAAGAAGTCTGATAGCAGCCGGTATGATCTGATCTCACCATCATTGAGTCTGTCTGTGATTACATGAAGAAACAGAAAAAACTGAGACAGACTAAATCCAGAAAAACTAAGGCAACATCTCCCAGACACTTGAGGAAACCTTCCAGCAAAACTACAGTACTGTCAAAAGTTTAGGCACTTGTCAGAATGCTTTAAAGTGAGAATGCTGTCAAAAAGAATAACATAAATAGCTTTTATTTATGAAGTAACTTCTATTAAAATTAAATCGACATTTGGGGGGACCACCCTTTGCGTTTAAAACGGCTTTTGTCACCTGCATCTATTCCTACACCTATTCATGTAGTTTTGCAGGAAGGTTTCTTCAAGAGTCTGGGAGACGTTGCCACAGTTCTTCTGAAATATATGACAATTGACAATATATATATATATATATATATATATATATATGTGCATGTATATATGTGTGTATGTGTATGTTATAATTATACACAGTACACACTTTACATATATACATATATTATGTAAACTCAAACTTTTATTTTGGATGTGATTATTCACAATTAACCGCTTGTAGCACTAATTTAAATATCAAACATTTATTTTAAAATTGTAATAATATTTCAAAATAGTACTGTTTTTACTGCATTTTTGACCAAATAAATGCACCTACAGTGAGTATAAGAGATTTCTTTTACAATACAAAGGTAGAAATATTTTGTTAGGCAACAATTGTCATACACTTTATTATTTATTTATTTATTTATTTATTTTTCTCCAGTCTATAGCTGTATAGCAAGGGCTGCATGACAATTATAAAAAAAATTAGGGATGCACCAAATATTCGGCCACCGAAAATTTTCAGCCGAAAATGGCCCAAAAGGGCATTTTCGGTTTTCGGCCGAAAGACTTTTATCACCGGAACAATACGGCCGAAATGTTGTGATGATGCAAACAGACACCGCGACCTGCACGTGCTTGTCTAAACGGTCTCAACAAGCAACATGTCCGCGGTGTGGACGTATGTGGTTCATCTCACATCTGATGACGCATCTATGGGTTTTAACTTGAAAATAATGCTTTGTTTATGTTTCTGTTGATGGATACATGTGCTGGCTCCTCAGTGATACACTACAACAACAGCGATAAAAGAAAAACGTGGGCAAAACGGTCTCTCTTTGTAAACTTTGTTCAATGCATGCGAGTGCTGCCGTATGTTCGAATATGACCAGTCGTTTTCGCGTCATCACCGGGTGTAGTGCCAGAACACGCGAATGAGAACTCACGCGCGCTGTGAGAAGATCTGTCTCTGTGCACTCACCCGAAAGCGCGCACTCGTCTCACAGCGCGCAAATATTGAGTTCTCTTTCAAGTCTTGCGCTTAAACGGACAAACTCACACAAAAAGTATGTCAACATGTCCATCTTGATGAGTATCCCTGCAGACATAGTCTGTATGCCTGTATACTGTAACTGTATACTGTAACGCATATCCCTGCATTAGGTCTTAAAGGGGCAGTAGCCTTTACTGCGGTCTGTTTAATGTCAACAAAAGACAAGGACATCACTCACTGCTCTTGATTAAATAGCTTTTGTACGTTTAATAATGATTAATCTTTAATTTAAACAGTTAAATATGCAGTTATTTTATGTTTGATTGCTTTATTAAAATTATGTACCTTTCTGCAGGCCAGTAGGCCTGTACATTATTATTTCATGTACACACGAGTGAGGTCAAGTTAAACATTTTTAATTTGAATTTTATTTTATACTGTGCATTGTTGCAATGTGCTAAATAAATATTTGCATAATTTGTAATTGATTTATTATTTGAAACTTTAATATTAATTTATGCAATTGCAATGCCTTGATTTTTAGTAAAGTTACACAGTCATAGCCATAAATGCAATGGTACTAATAATTGCCATAATTTCTTTCGGTGTTTCGGTTTTCGGCTTTGGTTTCCTCTTTTTCGGTTTCGGCCAAGAATTTTGATTTCGGTCCATCCCTAAAAAAAATGTTAAAAAGCGCAAAAATAATTTTTGGATGAATTGTCCCTTTAAGACGCATGTTTAGGAGAGTCATAATACAACCGTCAAGGACAAAAAAATTATTAGCCAGGTAATAAATTACTAAGCCGTTAAACTAAGCCCACCAAAACGGGTTTATAAGTGTCAAGCAAAGTCAATAACGTGTAACGCCCATTCCTTCTCTTTTTGCTGGAAGTGAACTGCGCTGCACCCCAACGATCAACCAATCAGCTGTCCTCGACAACAGTAGACGCCTGTCGCCCACCGCAACACGCCTGTCCACTGTGTCTGGTCTCTTTATTTGGGTCAGACTGAGTTTAGCCTTATCAGAGGCCAGCAGCTCTAAAAATGCTGAGGTGTGTGTGTGTGTGTGTGTCTAGAAGCAGACCAGAAAGGGTTAACACAGGCCCAATCACTCACTCTTTGGCAGATATAGAGAGTAACAGTCACACAAACTGATCTTTTCACTCTTCCCTCGTAAAATAATAATCCTGCAAAACAACTGCCACCAGAAAAAGCTTAATAGCCCTGTATATTCTTAATTTTTGCATCACCAGCTTTATCAGCAGGCCCCATGAATAATCCGTACGGTAATTTCTTTTCTTTCTCCCTTTTTGTTCCTGGCATTTTGGTTGAGAGAGATAAGGCATAAAAAACAACAGAAGGACTAAGAGAGTGAAAAAGACAGATAGATAACATTGATATCAACTCCTACACAACACAGTCATTCCGTTATCAGAGCTTTTTATCATGCTTTCGTTATTTTTTCTTCTTCTTCGCCTCCACTCCCTGTTCTTTGTAGCCCAACTGAAAAATAGGTCTACTGCCCTTAAAAATCTAGGCATGGTTTTGGTATCAAATTAACCTTATGCAGGCTTTTTACAGGCTCGCTAATGTGAATAATTCAGCACACAGGGATACATGGCTGAAGAGATTGTGCGAGCGCAGCTATGTCAGAACGAACGTCAAGATTTTGGGAGCAAAAGCCAACTCGCAAACTTTTTATTTTAAATTTCCCAGTTATATAAAACATTGTTTCCTAGACCAAACGATGTGGGGGGGAAAGGACGCAAACTAATAATTTCTGTCTAACGTGCTCAAACTCCCACAGAAAGTAAAAAGGTCTCTCTAATCTATCAAGGTCAGTTACAGTGCCCTGAACAAATACCGCATTGTTTAAAGAGAGCAGTTTAAGTGAGCTCTCTATGTAAGCAGAGAACGGACGCTTGGACAGAAAGACAGGAAGATAGAAGGACAGATAGTCAGTTAGACGGTACAACGGACAGAATCACGCCAAACTTCCGGTATTAAGTGATCGAAAAGCTACAGGAAATTCAGCAGAGAAGGACCCCAGAAACATTCTGTCGTGGTAATGCTTTTCCAAATATGTTAATATGTTTTATTAAGAGGTCAATAAAGATTTTATGTAAGGTTTTAACAGGTGGTCAAACTCATTTAAGTGAAAATAATAATGTTTATTGGTCGATATGATCAAAAGCTTACATCACGATACGATATTTCACGTTAACTATGATATAGTTATTTTTTCTTTAAATAAGGTTTTTACAATATCAAGATTTTTGATAGCATTGGATTTTTATAATTGTCACTAATTTCATAAAATCACAAAAAAACGCATACTAGCCAAACAATGTTAAAGAAAAATGTGTTTAACATTAATGACACGGCAGCAGGAATATTAGGCTGCTGTCACTAAGACTGAATGCACGGATCCAATATACGGATACACATTTGTTTTCTTTCTCAACTGATTAAGTTCACTTAGGACATAAATTACTGTGAGCAAGCAAATTATAAGCTTTCGTGACAGCAAAGCAACGTCACATGACTGTAATAGCGATCGAGAAGATAATCCAAAATCGTGCATACCGGTATATTGCCTACCCTTACACACTACTGTTGGGTGTTGTCAAAAATACCGACTTCGGTATTGAATTTTTAAAAATCTGATGCTTTTAGCGTAATCAAACATCAAAAGGAATCAACCAGAATTGTGCCCACGTGCTCCTCAAATATAGCCGCTTTTCCACCGTTGTGCCAAACGGTTCTTAGAATGGTAAGGAACAGTTATAGTTGTGTTTCCCGAGCCTGGTAAGGCACGGCACAATTACAAACCGTTCTTGGCACGGTTGTCTAACTGTGCTGAATCGTTCTGGTAGAATCCGTGAAGTGATATCGCCACTCAGGATTGGTCTCTTGTCAACAGTTTCTCTGTTGCTGGCTAAGCTCTATTTGAGCAATGCAAACACAAATGAATTAATAATTAAATTAAAAGAAATATCGAATATAGGATCTGATTACCCTTCTGTGGACGTTATAAACCCCACAGTGGAAAATGAAACCAGAACCGTTCCAGCTAGCCTGTATCGACATGGAATAGAACGGTTACGCAATGAGAACCGTTCGACATATACGATGAGTGCATGAGCACAATGGCAATTCAGAGGTGTTTACGATTCCACTCAACAGTGCTCAAAGATTCACATTTTTAACATTTCAGTACCATCTGGGTACCAAAGTACTTGGTAATGACAACACTACTACTGTTCAAAGATGCATTACGTTGATCAAAAGTGATATTTAACATTGTTACAAAAAAATTCTACTTTTCTATTTATGAAAGAATAGAAAAAGCTACTGTTTTCACAAAAATATCAAGAAGCACAATTGTTTTCAACACTGATAAGAAATGGTTCTTGAGCAGCAAGTCAGCATATTAGGCAAGGCAAGGCAAGGCATCATGTGACAACAAAGACTGGATTAATTCAGCTTTGCCATCACATTTTAAATGTCATTTTTAAATCACAAACGTTATTTTAAATTGCAATAATATTTAAAATATTTATTATTGTATTTTTGATCCCCCCAAAAAACTTTAAAATTAATTAAAATAAATATTGATTTATTGATAAAATAGTACATTTATTTTTTACACCAAACTTTTCTGCACACACCAGTTTGAAAATCTACTGTAATACATTCATCTAGAAAGATCAACTAAAGGCGCTGTACCGAAATATGTAATAAATATCAAACTAGTAAAAAGCGACTAAACAACATCCCTCATCTCCATCAGCAAAAATATTACGTATTATATTAGACATCCTTGATAACATCCATATAAAAACACATGTGCATGACATCACTTGTGGGCAGGGCAAGAGGAACCCTTAGATTTGAGGTGTGCCACTAGTCTGACATCAGCAATGTGATCCAGGAAGTGTGAGGAAAATCCACAGTTTACAACTGGACGGGTGGAAAACACAGCTGAGAAACAAGGAGGGAGTGACAGAGCGGACATGGTTTACTGTACACAAAAGGATGTAATCGGTTTGATCAGCACGGTATCTCTGTGGAGCAATCGTTGATAAAAAGCACCCTGGAAGAGCGTGTTATTGGAGATGGGAGGTCAGCAGCAGCGATAGGGCTGCCCACACTCTACCTGGCTACTTCCTCCGCCCGCCGTGGGAAATCAGTGGCCGGGCGGCCACTAGCCCGTTTCCATGAATATTCACAGTGGTTGGGTGACCCAGTGTTTCCGAGCGAGAGCGTTTAGGCAGTGCTTGTTTATGCAGATGGCGATGTGATTGCGCGTCGTAGAGTGTCAGTCGACAAGATTCCAAATGTAATAGTCCCTGAGAGGCACTTGAATGGAGTCATTCCCCCATCACACCCCGAGTGCTCCCCCGCCCTCCAAAACTTTCTTATTAACCGCACCATCTCGCCATCTCTCCCACATACCCCTCCTTCCCCATTCCTCCTCTCTCCTTCTCAAATAAACCTACAAAGAAAGAGAAATTAACAGAAGAGACGTTTTTCTCCCTGCCGCCCCTCTCCTTTCTAGAGAGTGAGAGAAACAGAAGGAGAGGGGGAGAGAAAGCGATAGAGACAGAGGAAAGGAGCAAAAGAGAAAGAGGGAGAGAAAAAAAAACATAATTTATCTGTGTATTATCAAGAAAGGCAGACACTTTAATCAGTCAGCTATGAAGTCAGTATTTCCATTCTTATCTGTTGCAGGAGTGGAAATGGAGAGGAGATAGTGTGCTGGGAGCCCATCGGTGGGCAGGAATGATAATGGGAGAGAGAGGGCTGGCTATTGGACCGCTGTGTCAGCTCTATCTGCACCCATTATCAAGGCCCTTATCGGCGCTGCCATCAGCCAAGCTGTAATGGGGCCAGTTCAACTTTCCACATTATCATACCGCTAAGACCTGGTTCAGTGAGGCTAGAGGTCTGACTGGAGACAGGGGGAGAAGGGGAGGGAGGGGGGTTACAGAGAGACAGTTGTTGGGGGGGGATGAAGAGTGGGTCGGGGGAGAAAGAGAGAGATAGCAGTAGATATCGAGGACGAGAGAGAGACGAGTAATGGAAAGCAGCCCAGAGATGAAGGGGGAGAGATGGAGGAGGGGCTTACTTGAAAGGGTTGGGAAGTCAGAACTTTGATTGACAGAATGAAACTCTGGGTAAAAAGTAAGGTGAGGTTTGGAAGGCCTAGAGGAGTAAAGTCCGTTGATTGATGATTTTACACCACCGCTCTTATCATATAATCATCTCTCTTACGATAATATTTTCATTGTGATTGTCCACAGAGATAACACACTGAAGGGGACTGGGCAGGACTTTGATTGACAGGTTGAGTAGTACTCTTGACTTTCAGACTGCATTCTGGGTAAACAAGAGAACGGGTGACGTCCAAAAGTCCACAATCATGAAATCGCATTGATTACTGCCTATAATGTACTACCAAGTCTAATCATATAATGATAATGATATTTGTGATTGTTTAAAAAGATAAGGCCCAGTGGATGATGACCTTTGACAGGCAAGATTTCATTTTAGATACTGTTCATTGGAATTGTTTCACAATAAATGGATTCAGTGAGAGTCATAGACCAAACAATAAATTCCTAAACGGCACTGTGGAGTACTAACTGACCCATTCCAACCCTATAAGGTTTATAAAACACAATCTTCCTGATCTTCTAGTTACTATGCATGCTCATCTTCTTACTGTAAGCAATGCTATTTGAAGGGATGCAGATGATTACATTAAAATAAAAGGCAAATATTAAAATTCTATACTGTTTGTCTATTTAATGAAAAATAAAATACATTATTTAAAGGCAGATTTTTGCTCTTAAGTGGAAGTTGTAGAAACCAGAGCATTAATTGTGGTTTTAAACTACTCTTTATTGCCGGAACATGACAAACAATTTTTACATTCTTTATACTTTTCCAGTCATTTTTCCTTAACAAAATTAAAGGGATAGCTCACCCAAAATGAAAATGTGATGTTTATCTGCTTTCCCCCAGGGCATCCAAAAATATAGGTGACTTTGTTTCTTCAGTAAAGAATACAAATGAACATTTTTAACTCCAAACGTGAGGTCAATGTACACAATATGGCTTAGAGATCCCTTCTGGCGCTTGCGTAAACCACGCAATATCGTGTACGTGATCTCACTTACCGTAAGTGATATGGTGATAATGTAATATGGTAATATGGTGATATGGTAAAGTGGACTTAGTGGTGTACTGTTCGGTTTCTCACACAAACCGATCATTTCGTGTCTTAAGACATCAATGAGTCTCGAGCCGCAGGGTTTAATATGGATTTGTATGTGCATGTTTTTTTACTCTCATAGTTCTCATACTCTCATGTGTTACCATTGAAATGCATTATACGATTGGCAGACTGCAACGGTTGGAGTTAAAAATCTTCATTTGTGTTCTACTGAAGAAACAGGTAAGCAGATAAACATTATGCAGATAAACTATCACTTTAATCATTTAATAGTATTTTGTTTTATTTGCTAGTAACAGGTGAAACTGTTTCAAGTCATGACTCGTGAAACAGGTTTGTGTTGTCTGACTTTGACGGCATGTATCTTTGGCACAGTTTGCAGTGCAGGCTGCAATAGTAATATCATTGTTTTGCTATTAATATTAATAATAATAATGTTTAGTCTCTTAGAAATGCACATTTTGACAGTAGCTTGAGTTAACAGTAGTAGTAGCTTGAGTTAGGATGAAGATGTATTCATAAACGAAAACAGTAACATCTGTAAACATAAAAAAAAAATTGTATATGTTAAAATATAAATATTCTGACTGTTTGAGTTGTATTAAAATTAACCATTGGTCTTCCATAGTAGCATACATTTAGATCATGTTAACCACAGTTAAAACCATGCATAGAGGACATCACTACCATGGTAAAATGTAACTATTTGATTTCTATGGTATTTGTATGAAAAACAGTAGCCTAAATACATTTAGTATTAAGTGTACTAAATAACAAAAAGCTATAGCTTAAAATCACAAAAAGCATTTTGACTGTATCATGGCACAGTGTTTCTCCTGTTTGTCAGCACTGTTTCATCTGGCTTTAAACAAGTTTCAAATCACTGATACGTTTGTGCTCTTCACTGAATTCAAGTGATTCTCACTGGATCTCACAATGCCATTTAACAAATAAATACAAATACATCATGCAACCCTGGCTATTTATGTTGTAAGAAATTTAACATAAGAAAACACATTAAAGCTAAAGAACATGCACCTGTTGCTAAAGAGATATTTCTAGTATGGCCTTGCGGAAAGGGTGTGAAACAAATAATCTAATAAGATAAGTGTTTGCAACTTGCTAAAGGGGTCACAGTATCAACAAAGGGGCAAAAGAGAAAGAAGAGGAAGTGAGAAAGCCATGACCAGAAATATTACAGAAGAAGAAACTTAGGTAGCAAAGTCAAGTCATCTATCACGTCAAGACAACCTCAATGTAGTCTTCCATGTCACTGGTTTAGGCCTATTAAAAGGATGCAAAAGGCAAAAACACATTGTACGCTGTTGTGTAAACATATAATGGTCATAAGGGTCTTTTTTTGTTGAGATTTATACATCATCTGAAAGCTTAATAAATAAGCTTTCCATTGAAGTATTATTTGTTAGGATAGGACAATCTGGAATCTGAGGGTGCAAAAAGATAAATATTGAGAAAATCGCCTTTAAAGTTGTCCAAAAGAAGTCCTTAGCAATGCATATTAATTATAATAATGCATTGTTTTATATATTTACAGTAGGAAATTTACAAAATATCTTCATGGAACATGATCTTTACTTAATATCCTAATGATTTTTTGCATAAAAGAAAAACTGATAATTTTGACACATACAATGCATTGTTGGCTATTGCAACAAATATACCTGTGCAACTTATAGCTGGTTTTGTGGTCCAGGGTCACATATGGATATTAGCTACATTTGCAACATGTCTGACCCTAAAACATCTGCATCATTTTATGATGCTAACACGATGTGATTCACACTTCACACAGATACCCATCCCAGGCAGAAGCTGAAAAAGGTTGGAGGTAGATCTTTGGCGGTCTCCATTCTCTTTCTAGAGCAGGCCAAGTGGAGTGTGTGAGAGCAGAAAGAGGAGCCACTCTGGTCTAGACCACCTCTGTTCAGGGGTGGCTCCCTGGAGGCGGTCTAACCTCTCCTCTTTCTGGGGCCTTTGTCCCAGCTGCCCTTCTGTGCTTATCTCTTCTCTTTCCGCCTCTCCTTATGAAACATGCCCGGTGTTCCCTTCCCACAAGAGCCTCCTGCCTGGCATATAACACCCAAGCCTGAGCTCTCTGCACCATGAGCAATAGGGATACTCATGACAGCATTCATTTTAACATTGTACAACATGTCAGTGGTAGTTTTTGAGATGTGCAAACTACATATTTTAAAACTGACTACTCAATCAAATAATTGACACCATTTTGTCCTATATAATTAAACTGATTAAGGGTCCACAAAACAATCAGATGTCTTTAAAAATATATATAATACATGTATATGTATATATAAAATTTTTTTTTAAATTGTAATCATATTTCACAATATTGTAGCCTTGTTAAGCACAGGAGACTTTTTTTTAAACGTAATTATTCCAAACTGACCTGGCTAAACAATTAAACCATTTTCAAGACTATCAGCAAAATCTAAAATAGGTTAACCTCTGGTAAGTTATTGAACTAGTTGACCTTTGTGACCCATCCCAGCTCACTAGTCAAACTCATTAATCCCCAAGTAGCTTAATTTGAAGTCTTTTTGACGTTTATAAGTGTAAAATGAAGCGCAAACATTATATATAAATAGTAAAAACCTGGCCTTGTGCATTTGATTACACTTAGCAAAAGATTTGGCTCTTGGCAGCCATAACAAGCAAGCCAGTGAGGACTGTTTCTGTCCCAGAGTGTATATTTTACTCTCTGAGACAGAAACTCACCTGAATGCCACTGGGATATGACCAACAGATTTAATCTACGGCCTTATGGTTCAGACAAATACACCCAGCTGAACTGTTTGCATGAAGCCCCCCTTGAGATATGTGCTCCGATCCTTCTAAAGGGAGGAGACCGTATATAGTGTCACTCTTGAACTGCATGTCCTTAGCACTACATCAAATTGATGGCCCACACCCCCTACCATGCCAATTAAGCACATCAAATAAAGAACATGACATCAAACCTCAGCGTGGAAATCAGCCAATCTAATCAACCCTGTTAGCCGTGATCCACATCAAATATGGCTCCTCCACATCGGACAAATTATCATATCTCCATTCTCTTTAAGACGCAACTCATTAACTCCAACCAAAAAGCACAGAAAACTCTATTACACCAGCCTTCTGGAGAAAAGAAAAAAAATCTCCCTCCTGCGATGGCAAATCTCACCTCCGCCGTTCCTATCAAAACGGCACATAAAAATAAGTCCTCTTCATAAGATGCTATGTGATAACAGTGCATTAAAAGATTACTGCCCTGTTCCCATCTTGTTTTTAATTGCATTGGGGCCAGAGGCTACGGGATCCTTAATAACACATTAATATTTTATTCTCATCCACTGCTCCACAATCACATGCAACTGCAGCAGTGTTTAAGACTTTATGCTTGTCTCTACACTTGGCAGGGCTTGGGGGGTCGGGGGTTAAGGTTGAGAGGGGGTTTTACAACTTTTATGGCACCCCTTGGAGTTGTGCTGTTGAGAAAGATGGCATACTGAGAGCTGGAACTCTGACAGCACTGTATAAGGTGACATCTTCGAGTGTCGTTTACATATATTTACATATTATAAACTGAATAAATAAAATAAAAAATGTGGTTGACTTGATAGTTGTTCTATTGCAAATATTAAATTGTATAAGAGACAAAATAGGGGATTAAATATACCCACTGGGACGTTAAGTTTCGGCTTTACGCAACCACTTTAGTATTCATTTTCTATCTTTTATGAGCATACATAACAAAAGAAGAAGTGAGGATTTTGGAGTGCTAATGGGTCAATGAGGGATCAGTCATCATAACTCACTCGACTTCCCCTGGCGTAAACATTAGGAAAGAGCAATAATTCATCAAAACACCTAAAAGCTTTTCCTTTCACCGTGGCAACCAACAGACATTTCCTAAACAGTAAATTCTAATCAACAGTTACAGCTTTTTGTCATATTTTCAGTCCACATATTGCAAGCCCTCTTATCCAATAAGGAGAGATCAAGGGCTGAGCCAATCAGAACATCACCCAGCTGTTTTGACCAACATACTACACAAAACTCTAATAAATAAGTAGTGAAAAATATAACATGAATCATTTAGATTAAATAAACCATTTTCTATGAATGCTATATTTGGGTTTTAGATTTGAGGCTTCAGCAAGCTGGTGATTGAGTGAGATGTGTCTGCAGAAAACAAGGAGATGCATAAAAAAAAAATCCTTACATCAACAGATTATGAGGTGATGTCTGTTGGCTTACAAGAGTGTGGTCAACCTAGATACACAGCATCATATACTAACATAAAACAACATATCACAGTCATTAGAGTAGGTCTAATCTGTTATCTGTAAAAAGTTTTTTCCTGATAAAATGTATCACGGTTTTCATGAAAATATAAGGTTTTCCAAACTGATAATAATAAGAAATCTTCCTTGAGCACCAAATCAGCCTAATTTCTGAAGGATCATTTTTAAATATATAAAAATAATGACAAACAAAGTGTCAGTGTGTATACTATTATAAATATATATCTTCATTCTACTATATAATATTAAAGGGTTAGTTCACTCAAAAATGAAAATTGTGTCATTTATTTCTCACCCTCATGTCGTTTCAAACCCGCAAGACTTTCGTTCATCTTCGGGACAGATATTTTTGATGAAATCTGAGAGCTTTTCCACTGACTGAGTTATGCAACTAGCACTTTGATGCTTCAAAACTTATGGATTAATAGTGGTTTAGTCCAAATTTTCTGAAGAAACGTCAACGTTTTATATGATGAACTGATTTAATTTAGTATTTTATTTCACATAAAAACATCTATCCAAGAACATGAACAGAAGTTCAACCAAACGCGCTTGAGGGACGAGAACAAACCTCATTGGTTCTCGCGGAAGCTCAAACGTGCTGCGTAATACACAAGAACGAACCTCATTGGTTCTCGCGGAAGCTCAAACGTGCTGCGTAATACACAAGAACGAACCTCATTGGTTCTCGCGGAAGCTCAAACGTGCTGCGTAATACACAAGAACGAACCTCATTGGTTCTCGCGGAAGCTCAAAGCGTGCGCAATACACAAGAACGAACCTCATTGGTTCTCGCGGAAGCTCAAACGTGCTGCGCAATACACAAGAACGAACCTCATTGGTTCTCGCGGAAGCTCAAACGTGCTGTGTAATACACAAGAACAAACCTCATTGGTTCTCGCGGAAGCTCAAACGTGCTGCGTAATACACAAGAACGAACCTCATTGGTTCTCGCGGAAGCTCAAATGTGCTGCGCAATACACAAGAACGAACCTCATTGGTTCTCGCGGAAGCTCAAACGTGCTGCGTAATACACAAGAACAAACCTCATTGGTTCTCGCGGAAGCTCAAACGTGCTGCGTAATACACAAGAACGAACCTCATTGGTTCTCGCGGAAGCTCAAACGTGCTGCGTAATACACAAGAACGAACCTCATTGGTTCTCGCGGAAGCTCAAACGTGCTGCGCAATACACAAGAACGAACCTCATTGGTTCTCGCAGAAGCTCAAACGTGCTGCGTAATACACAAGAATGAGCCTCATTGGTTCTCGCACATCAAGCGAACATGGTTGAGCTTCGAATTGAGCTTCCCTGCCTAAATTCAATCAGTTCATCATGTAAAGTGATCGAGTCCCTTCAGAAAATGTTGGCCAAAATCGCTCGATTTGTATAGATTAGTTTTACGATCTATTTATGAACTTTTTGAAGTGTCAAAGTTTCAGTTGTGTAACGGCCTATGGAGGGACGGAAATCTCTCAGATTTCATCAAAAAGATCTTAATTTGTGTTCTGAAGATGAACGAAAGTCTTCCGGTTTGGAACGACATGAGGGTGAGATATGAATGACAGAATTTTCATTTTTGGGTGAACTAACCATTTAATATATATATAAGCACAATTAGATGCATTATTAAATAATAATCATTAAAAGCAGGACTTTGAATACCTCAACAACCTTGCTTTAAATATGCTTTCTAATATCAGATACTAGAAACATATGATTATCATATTTAATCAAATTCACTAAAGTCGTCCTTGGCTTTGCAACACATTATAAAAACTTTATGACTTTCTCACAGTGTTCACTGCACCCACTATCACTCAGTATCTAATATCTCACTGCAAATCAACATTTCAGCCATACTGCTGACGCCACATTCTTGTTTCCTTTCGCAAGGCGTAGCGCTGAATACTTTTTTTTCACTGTTTTTCACTAAAATGCACCCCACAGATTAACATCGAAGAAGAAAAAAAAAACCCTGCATCTCAATGCTATCTAACACAAGATCTACAGTGAGTAATATGTGGAATTAGTTTTAATTAAATTAATCAACTACAATGGTTGTTAGGAGAAAACACAAGGGTGGGAACTGAGAGGGTGGGGAAAAAATGCATTCACACCTATCATCTAATTATACAACAACATTAATCACATTAAGGCTGGAACTGATTGCCAGGGTCCGGGGCCCTGCTGTTCTTACGTGTAGCTTTGTTATTGCAGCAAAGCCTCAGCTCCTGCCTGCTCTGTGCTGATAACAACTCTTATCGCACTTGGCGATCTCTATCTATACCGGAGATCAGGCCCCAGGCTTTATCAAAAGTTCACATCGAGCTAAAAGCAGAACAAAGAAGGAAAACACACAAGCAAAACCACCACCACGCAACGGAGTGTGTGCGTATGTGTGAAAATATGAGTACGAAAGCCTGTGATCTCTCATTCTTTTCAATATTTTTTGGCTGAGTATTAAAGTAGCCCTCGGGTCAAATGACCCCGAGACGCTGAACCTGACAGCAGCGAGAGCTCTGAGAACGGTTTCAACAAAAACAGGAAGAGATCCCATCAGTTGTCCACACTTTCAAAAGTGCAAGCCCAAGGTACAGGAGGTGGTAACTCAAACAAGTGCATTGTCTGGCTGGCCCCAGCTTCTCAAACATCCTCCGGCCGCTGACGCCAAATTCTGGGAGCTCATGAATAATTCATGCCGACCTCTGATCCATTTGAATGATGTCACTCGGCTGTTATCTGTGAGAATCTCCTCTCTGTTATCTCCCAATCATCTCAACGGCTCTCTTATCGCCCCCTGCCATCTCACTGAGGCAGCTGCTTTTAAAACGCAATGTACATCCATCTACCATTTCTGTATTCCTGCCTCTCTCCCCCAGCCCTTATCAGCCCTGCCATCCTACTCTCCCCTTATCTGCTTTTCTCCTCTCTCTTTTTTTAACTTATCTAGAGATACACCCAGCCAGTCCCAAACAACAACACAAACATGACAAAGATGAGAATGCTTCAGCCAAATGTAATTATAATCCCAATTTCCCCCCACCCCCCTCGACGTTGGCTCTATCTTCACAGAGATCGCCGTCTACCTATCTTGTCTCCCATCTCAACTGCCAAAATATAAGCCCTGGGATGTGGCCCCGCTAGGCCGTGAGCTAATCTCTCCATCAGGGAGGGATGAATAATCTATCAGCACAATCTTCACCATTGGGAGAGTGACGCACAAAAGACACACAAAAATATTTCCTCTCAACATAGACTTCCATGATACCGGATACCTCTTTTAGAGGGGCCAGGATTGTAATCCTTCCAGTAAGAGTGTAACAAAACAATGCAATCGCACGTTTATTATATTATACGCAGTCGTCTTGACGTTTACATATGCAAAAAGGTAAGATAAGAGAGGCGATGTGATGTTCACATGCACTCCAGAGTTTCGAGGTGGGGGAAACTTCACACCAAATCTAAGCTACTTTTCCTCCATCTTCATTGGTCTAATGAGATGTCAATCGTGTAAAACATCCACTACGACTGGCCCGAAGTAGTCGCTGCTGCCTCTAGGTAGGAATATGAGTTCTCCAGAAGCCAACCAGAGATAGCTTTATATCAGATAAGACATCTCAATTAAGTGGACGACTTCATGGGTCAGCAGGTCACTGGCATTGTCACTGGCCAGCGTGCTCGTATAACTCTCCAGTCACTTAAACAAACCTTGATACCGCCCGTTTACACTCAGTGGTATATGCTAATGCTGCCTTATCAGACCATTTTTCTTTCCTATTCAAGAGTCGCTTTCTGCCTTTGAATCGCATTAATATTTATTTTTTTGAGCAGCCCTTTCAAACTCAACCTCCACGATATTGCTACCGTGCTAATCACCTGAAAGCATCTCTTCTGGATGAAGAACTGAAACAGCGCCTGGCACCAGAGCAAAACGACTTTTCAGCACTGTTGGTTCTTTTCAGAGAAAGAGAGGGAGAGGCAGGAGTCAATGAATTCGATTTTTACTTTATGATTTTATTGACCACATGTTGAGGGTTACTTCGAACGAAAACTTCAGGCACCTTCATGATGTTCCAAACCTGTATGACTTTGTTTCACCAGTCAATGTCAAAAAAAAATCTCCCGGTTGCTCTTTTCCAATCACAATGAAGGGTGACTAAATATGTAAAGCCTCAAAAAGGATGTTACAATCATCTTAAATGTATAATAAAAGATAGCACGCGCAGTCTAAAGCCCTAATTATTGCTTTGAGTGAGAAACAGAGTTATTCACTATTAATATTCCTCTCCAGTGAGCTGTTAAACGACTGGAACCGGATCAATAAGTCTGTACTCAAGAACCTAATCGTTTTGATTCATGAACAAAAGATTCTGATTGGTTTCATGATGTGTATCAACGATTTCATAGATAGTCAAACATTGCTACTTTTCTCAGGAAAGGGACAAGAACAGTTTATGGCTTGGAATATAGAGCTGGAGTCAAATAGATTATTATTTTGCGTCGTTCTAGACTAGAGGCTTTACATCTTCAGCCACCATTCATTGTCATTGTATGGAAAAGAGCAACCAAGACATTCTTCAAAATGTATTATTTTGTGTTCCACAGAAGTTGTCACAGGTTTGGAGCAACATGAGGGAGTGCAAATAATGACATAATGTAATATCTTGCATACAATTATAAAAATGTAAGTCAAAGTAATGTGTGCCCGAACATTATAGGGTTAAAATGGATAGATGAAAAAAAGATCCAATTGTAACACACAATCATGTGGAGAGATCAGCTGGGCGCGCTATCTGACGTCTCATCTCTGGAAAGAGAACTGAAAAGCCGGAGGAAAATGCAACAGCAGCCTCGGTGCAGCCACAGACAGAAAACAAATAAAAGATCCAATTTTAATCCTTATCTCGACTGGGATCGGATCGCTGTTTATCTGAACTCATATCGTCTTTTTCAGAGAACAGTGACGTTTCCACAACAGTATTAAACAGGAAGCCACGGTTACACTTCGGTTGAAGCAGACGAAAGCACTTTTACAAATGAAAAAGTAAAATAAAACGGATTTAAAAACCATCTCGACTGGATTTGAAAAATTTAGCGCGAGTTTGATCAGCGCCGTTCACGTGAGGCGCGCTTTTACAAAATGAGCTGCGCGTCTGAAAAGCTACTGGGGTTACTATGGCAATTATAACTAAATGTGGCTATTTCTAATTTTCTAGCATTGAAACCATTAAAACACACGGATTATTTGAACAGACCGCTCACACATCTAAAGTGTGCCATCCGTGTCGTGTTAATAGATATTGTCAGTTTCCACGAAATCCCAGATATCCAGTGACGAGTCACACACTTTTTACAACGAGTCATCATTCACAACAGCGGCACCGGTACTAGTGAAACTTTAAACGCTTACGTTTGATCTGCCGAGGCTTGCTCTGCTTTCTTCGAGACATGCTTATCCCGTCGTTCCTGCTCAGCTTGCGGCAAAAGCGACCAGTCCACCGGGGAGACTAGCAGTAACAGCAGCACTGGATCACAGCTCTCTGCCCGGCCGGAGACACCCGCATGACCTGTACTTTGATATTCAGAGCCGAAAGAGCTACCTGTGGCCGAGTGAGCCTTAGTTACTTTTCGACGTCTTCCCAGATTAGCGATCTATCCTCTTCGTTAGCCACAACAAACTCTGCCGGCGTAGCCCCTGACAGCGCATATGCTGCTGGAGAAAACTAAACCTGTAGCTTTTAATGATTTGTTTATGTCTACTCCGGTGAAGCACAGGAGAGAGCGCAGTTCTCAACGGGGCTAGATCGACACATGAAACAGCGGCGCTGATATGTTATGACACGCCTCCGTCACGCCCCTTGCGTATGATGCCATGCCGCACGCTCCTCACTGCGCCCGCGCTCTCAAACAACTCTCCATCCCCATAACATCACACTTATCAGTGCAAGGCATGAAATATACCTCGCTTGCATATATATATATATATATATATATATATATATATATATATATATATATATATATATATATATATATATATATATATATATATATATATATATATATATATATTTGTTATGAAAATGTACGGACATTTTTTTAAAGGGGCTATTTGAAATAAAGTTATTTACTACTACTAATTTTAATAACAGTAAGTGTTATAACTGTGTCTTGCTTAATCTATAAATGATTATACATTCATAATAATAATAATGATGATTAATTTATTATAATATATTTTACTATACTATATTTATAAAATATTTTATAATTAATTAAATATAATAGTATTATTGAATTATTATTATTAAATATAGTATAATAAATTCATGTTATTATTATTATGAATATGACTAATTATTATACACAATTATGATTACATTATTAACATACATGTAATAATAATACTATTATTTAACTAATATTAATAATAATAATAATTAAACATTCTATATTATTATTATTATTATTATTTCTGTCCTTGTTGTAATTTATTATATTAAGATAATAAATATTTTGCCTTCAAAAACAATTTAAGTTTATTTAGGTTTCATTATTTTGCTTTGTCTATATTGTATAATTTGAACACTTACTATATGTTTAATTCTTTTTTATTGTTTTTTGCTTTCTTTTGCAATTCCCCCTCACACAGGAATCAAAACTACTATTCTATTCTACTTGTTTACTGTAAATAGGATCGTGACCAGCATCTCTAATTATAATGTTGAGTGGCATCTCTAATTATAATGTTGAGTGGTGGTTACTGAAATAGCTGTCAATCATGGCATAATAATAATTTTAAACAAAAAAGTGCTACTGTTCTTAACAGCACATTTGCTGACACTGTGGCCTCCTCAAAAACTCACTGCTTCCATCTAGTGACCAAAAAAAAGCTTATCTTATCCTTCACAGTAGAGGCCACCATGGTTGTGAGACACATTCCTCGCAGACCAACATCTGAACATTAGTCAAAAACATCAACTGTGTCATATGCAGCTACAGCTATTCAACAAACACTATAGTAAGAGACTTTTTAGAATAGTAAAATAAGGACAAATTCATTAAAAATAAGAAACATTGTACATACACTTCACGAAGGCCCTTTTTTTTGCACAAAAATGTAATGTTGCTTGTTGTTTTTGGAATTGAGGAGTAGATTAATTAGAGATTAATTTCATATCACTATTACTATAATGACCAAAATGATCACAGTTATTGATATTATTATGGTACTGTTAAAATGGAATGTTCAAAAACTACAGATACACACAATGTAATAATTTCACGTTTTGTACTGAATACCAACAAATAAAATAAACAGTCGGTTTGCATAAACGTTCAATTTAATAACAATGGCAACAATGAATGAATTTTAAATGAACAAAAAAATGTTGGTTGGGTGACATACATCATAACATGTTATCTTCTAACATGTACTACATGTTCAAATAAAATTGACAAGAACAGTTGATAAACCTCACTGTCACGTTTTGTTTGTTCTCATTCATGTCTGTATGTCTTGTGTTTTGCTGTCAGTGTGTTGATTGGTTCAGTCATCCTCAGTTTCCCCTGCCTGTTTATTACCATATAGTTCCATATTGATTTGAGTTTTAAGTTCAGATGTGTTTCATTAATTAGTCTCATTAGTTCCTCTTGTTTGCTGTGTATTTAAGCCTTCTGTGTCAGACTGTTCCTGTCTAGCATTATAACAGTTCTCTGTGATTGTGCTTCTTGTTTAAGTATTGGATTATGGTCTCCTGTAAAGTTCCTTCTTTGTTGTGTGCTTGATAACAGCCACCTAATCTGTGTCACTCACATTTTAGCCTTTTAAACAATTTTTTTTAGAAAAGGGATTAATCAGAAATGACAAATGATTAGTTATTCTATCCGTTCCTTTAATTATTCTAGGTACTATTATCCAAAAAGTTGACATTTTTAGAATTCACTTGTCCGAGTAAAAAAGTTTGCTTGTCTGGAATTTGTTTTTAAATTGTGTTGTAAATATCATTTATTTTGAAGCAGTATTCTCACCAGTGTTCAATCAGCTTTGACATATTTGAAATCTGCATATTTGGGATATTTTTGCCTTTTATAAAGGGCATTTTTTCCCTAATCTTATTAAATATAAGCTATGCTTCATATTTTTTAAATTTGATTTATAAATTAAATTAGAATAAGACACTATATGACTGTTACCAATCAAATTAAATAATTTACACTGAAAAATTACAACTGCATTAAATAATGTTATGAGATTGTTTAAAATATTGTTTGAATATACAAATAAGAAATGTTGGAAACAATGTTAAAACATGAAACTAAACCACCAATAGTTGGCGGCAGGTGACCGTCTTATTGAGCGAGTCATTGAGTCGATTCGTTCAACGGATTCATTCAAGAATGAGGCAGTTGTTTACGAATAGGTCATTGAATCTTTGATTAAACCGATTCATTCAAATGCTGAATAATTCAGTAACACACTGCTGTTAGATAATAATAATAATAATTATAATAGATTTGATTTATAACGCAATTTTCATTTATGAAGAATCTCAAAGTGCTACAAGGGAAAATAACAAAAATGAATAAAAAGTAAAAATATAGAATAATAAAAACAATCAACACATAAAAGCCTTTCTGAACAGAAAATGAAAAGAGATGCGTTTTGGTTCTGCGGTGATCTTTGATTGGAACTATTTTCGCTGCTGAAATAGAACAAAACAGTTAATATTGCATCTAAAATGTAAGTGACTTGATGTTAATTAATTGTTTATGGAACTGCCATATGAAATTAGTGTCACATTTTCAATTGTGATAGGCTATTTAGGAAAACAGCACTCTTGGTTGTCTGATGTTGTTTAACTGTATAATATGTTGTTATACATATAAAAACTGCACATTCTGAATTTTTACCGCAGTATGTTACTGAGTTTCTTTGTGGGAGAGGTGCTCACTTGTTTTCGATTTCTCCTCAAGAGGCTGTGCGAGCCTCAACAGTGCATCCTTATTACCATCAAACTACACTGTATTATTATCCACTATCGATCGCCACTTACACTAAATGAATGCAGAATATATATATATATATATATATATAAATAAATATATATATATATATATATATATATATATATATATATATATATATACACACACACACATATTCAACACGATCTCATGACAATGCGTATAAATAGTGCAGTGTGCAATCTCGTAGAATGTATACGCCAAAATGAGTTTTAGCGTGCAAATGATACGCCCGTTTTTGGCGTGCATATGATACGCACTTTATGGCGTGTATATGACACGCTTTTGGGTAGGGTGAGGGTGGGGTGTGGGGGTTCGTACATATAATACGCCATAAAGTGCGTATCATATGCACGCCAAAGCAGCGTACCATGTGCACGCCAAAATGAGTTTTAGCGTATACATTCTCTGAGATTGCACACTCGTACTATTGATACGCATTTTCGTGAGATCGGGCTCACATATTATATACAGTATATATATATTATTGTTTAAAGGCCTTAAATGCTTGAACCTCGATAAATGCTGCTTGCAGCTTTAATTATTATTATTATTATTTATTTTTATTTTTTACAGTGGCTGATTGTCATTTTCTATGTTAAAAAGATGAGAAAAGAGTAAACAAAATGTGTACAGGTCCTTCTCAAAAAATTTGCATTTTGTGATAAAAGTTCATTATTTCCATAATGTAATGATAAAATTAGAATTTCATATATTTTAGATTCATTGCACACCAACTGAAATATTTCAGGTCTTTTATTGTTTTAATACTGATGATTTTGGCATACAGCTCATGAAAACCCAAAATTCCTATCTCAAAACATAAGCATATCATGAAAAGCTTCTCTAAACGAGCTATTAACCTAATCATCTGAATCAACTAATTAACTCTAAACACCTGCAAAAGATTCCTGAGGCTTTTAAAAACTCCCAGCCTGGTTCATTACTCAAAACGGCAATCATGGGTAAGACTGCCGACCTGACTGCTGTCCAGAAAGCCATCATTGACACCCTCAAGTGAGAGGGTAAGACACAGAAAGAAATTTCTGAAAGAATAGGCTGTTCCCAGAGTGCTGTATCAAAGCACTTCAGTGGGAAGTCTGTGGGAAGGAAATAGTGTGGCAAAAAACGCTGCACAACGAGAAGAGGTGACAGGACCTTGAGGAAGATTCTGGAGAAGAACCGATTCCAGACCTTGGGGGACATGCAGAAGCAGTGGACTGAGTCTGGAGTAGAAACATCCAGAGCCACCATGCACAGGCGTGTGCAGGAAATGGGCTACAGGTGCCGCATTCCCCAGGTCAAGCCACTTTTGAACCAGAAACAGCGGCAGAAGTGCCTGACCTGGGCTACAGAGAAGCAGCACTGGACTGTCGCTCAAATTTGGCATGTCATACAGAAATCAAGGTGCCAGAGTCTAGAGGAAGACTGGGGAGAAGGAAATGCCAAAATGCCTGAAGTCCAGTGTCAAGTACCCACAGTCAGTGATGGTCTGGGGTGCCATGTCAGCTGCTGCTGTTGGTCCACATTGACCCTGCCCTTGATAACACTGTGTTGGTCCACTTGTTTTATCAAGGGCAGGGTCAATGCAGCTAGCTATCAGGAGATTTTGGAGTACTTCATGCTTCCATCGGCTGAAAAGCTTTATGGAGATGAAGATTTCGTTTTTCAGCACGACCTGGCACCTGCTCACAGTGCCAAAACCACTGGTAAATGGTTTACTGACCATGGTATTACTGTGCTCAATTGGCCTGACAACTCTCCTGACCTGAACCCCATAGAGAATCTGTGGGATATTGTGTAGAGAAAGTTGAGAGACGCAAGACCCAACACTCTGGATGAGCTTAAGGCTGCTATCGAAGCATCCTGGGCCTCCATAACACCTCAGCAGTGCCACAGGCTGAATGCCTCCATGCCACGCCGCATTGAAGCAGTCATTTCTGCAAAAGGATTCCCGACCAAGTATTGAGTGCTTAACTGAACATAATTATTTGAAGATTGACTTTTTTTGTATTAAAAACACTTTTCTTTTATTGTTCTGATAAAAATAAAAAGGAATTTTGGGTTTTCATGAGCTGTATGCCAAAATCATCAGTATTAAAACAATAAAAGACCTGAAATATTTCAGTTGGTGTGCAATGAATCTAAAATATATGAAATTTTAATTTTATCATTACATTATGGAAAATAATGAACTTTTATCACAATATGCTATTTTTTTGAGAAGGACCTGTACACATTTTGTTTACTCTTTTCTCATCTTTTTAACATAGAAAATGACAATCAGCCACTGTAAAAAAATAAATAAAAAAATAATAATAATTAAAGCTGCAAGCAGCATTGATAGAGGTTCAAGAATTTAAGGCCTTTAAACAGTAAATAATCAAAATTGAGAGCTCAGGTGAAATGAAGTGATGAACTGACAAATGTTAAAACCTATAAATTCTAAATGTGAATTATAGAACATAATAATTAGTGAGTAGTATGACAAAATTACTATTTTAAGCAGCAGGTGGCAGTAGAGGATCAGTAATTGTCTCCATTTCGTTCTTAATTAAAGTGGGTTTTTTTTGGTTTCAAAGTACATTTTCCATCTTAAGTCAATTAAATGTGCTTACACACACACACACACACACACGCTCTGTTACTGTTTTTTTTTCATCCTGTAGAAAAGTTTTGCATTTATATTCAAATTACATACTGTTATCCCTTTACAGTTACTACTCTCATAAAATACTTGAATGTTGACATTTAAAACAAATTTAGCATCAAACAGCAGATATTTCAGCTAATTTGATGGTTTTGCTCTGGATATTAATTGTCTCCCTCTGAAATGCGTTCACTCGGTTTGCTCTCCTGCTCGTTCAGTGAAGTTTAACGCAGACATGCTTTCATGCAAAATGGAACTACTCGTGTGAATTAGTAGCATTTACAGATCAAGATATAACTACTGTTCTCCATGTAGATTAGTGGATATAACCTGTACAATTAATGTTTTGCGCTGAGGACACAGATGCTTTGCGTACAGAGAGCAGACCAGACTAATCAATAATAGGAATTGTTAATGATGTTCAGTATGGGTCAATTAAATCAGAAGTAATGAACGGCTACTGGAGGGAGGTAAAAATGCCACAGGTGAGTGAAGAGTCAACTATTTTGTTCTGATTCAGATTGAAGATTATATTAGCATTAATAGAAATTGTTCTCTTTTCATTTGTTTCAATCAAATAAAATCACAGGTTGGAAAAATCTATTCATGGGGTCATAAATTAAAACATCTGTCAATTTTTCTGTTGCTTTTTCTAGGAAAGATTTCAACATCTTAACAGCCCATCGCGCATACAGCACAACTAACGAATCTTTATAAAGGTGTTTAAACAAAAATATACTTCCACTTGCATGTATTTGACAATCGGAATATCAGATATTTCATGCCATAGCTAACACATTTGTGAATATTCTGAAAAAAAAAGGAAAAATTACATAAAAGCAGATCATCATTCATTCAGCACTGACAGCTACGCCAGTGGTACCTGAATGCAGCGCTACTATTGGCTCACAGGAGTGTCACTCACTGCAGGACAATCATTGATTAGATGAAGCTCTTTCCATCAACACTTTTATTCTTTCATTTTATTAACTTTTTACAACTTTTAAATAATTTACTGGTGGCCAGGGTTACCAGGGAAACTTTTAACTTCAACACTATTTCTTAAATTGTGCAAACAATGGTTTCTACTTAGATTATTACCCAGTCACCACTGGGGTTGAGTGCGTCAAGTAAAGACACATTTAAAAATGACAATCAGTCCAGAACAGAGCCTCACGACTTACTTTAAAACTGTAATAGAAGGGCTAATATAATAAGAATGCACAAAACTTTAGGATGGCCACTGGTGGAAGATTGCCTCTCTGTTTTTTTTTTTAAAGAAATATTTCTGTCAAGAGTTCCTAATGTCCTGTAATGTAAACTTTTATTAGTACTAGTCATAATTTCAACACCAGACATGCATTAAAGGGATGTTTTTACTACTGTACTAGAGTAAAACTACTGTAAAACAACGTACTGCAACGTATAGATGATTGGAAATATGGAATGATTTACCAACAGATATTACATGTTTTAAGTGAAAAAAAGTTTTAAGGAACATTCATGATACAATATATAGTAAATTGCTAATTTTTGATATTTTGAATGAATTTTGGGTTTGTATGTTTCATTGACTTTTTTATTGTATTGGATTTAACGTAGTTTTGTATTTTTTACTTGTTGGGACTTCAGGAAGAGTAACCACTGCCTAGGTACTGGCTAATGGGGATTCAAATAAAGAAATAAACTGGGATCATAGATGAAAAAATACTTTTTACAACCAATTTACAAAGGAAAAAGCAGTTATAGAACCATGTCTTAATCAATCTACACCACTTTTTGTAGGTGTCCTCAGAATGTGTCCATACATGTATGTCAAATTTGTTATAAATATTTCATTTTGAAGATCTAGACCAGGGGTGACACTCTCCTGAAGAATACCTCCAGTTTGCCTCAATAGACAGACTACAACATTTTAAACAGGTGTGTTGAGATCTTGATGAGCTTGTAGAGGTGTGTTGAATTGGGGTTTGAGTTAAACTCTGCAGGACAGTGGCCCTCCAGGAGCAGGATTGGCCACACTATAATAGAGTTACAGTATATTTATGAGAGTATAAAAATGACCAATGGGCAACATTGGTTGAATTTCACCTCCTATATCATAATTTTGTGATTTGGACATTATTGTTTAGCTATCGACCTATGTTATCAAATTTCCTGTGGTGGTTTTGTCTTGATCGGACTAGCTGTTTCGAAGATAATCACAAACGTTTTATAAGTGCTAAATGACACTGTTACACAAACCATAAGGCAAAACCTGCCATGTTTGGTATTGTTGGACTCAGCAAGGATTCAGGAGTATAAATACTCCTGTGAAAAACACTGGCTTGAAACTTCTTGGGCTACTTCAAGGCATTGTTCCGATGATGCAAACTGTGTTTTTTGAGATACCCCAAAGTTCTCATAGACTATCATGACACCCTGGACAAAGGCACTGCATGCCACTTATTATCAGATTAATGGTTGGGTGCAGATATATCCATTTTCATGACATATTTTCCTTTTACAGCGCCACCAAATGCCAAATCATTGCAATTTTTAGACATGTTTTGCGAAAATATTCCGGTTCAGGAGTTATTAGCCACTTTGTACTTTTGCTTGCTGTAGCGGGTCAGGCCGATCGGGGCGTGCCTCGCTGACGTTGGTAGTCGGTGTGAGTACTACCATCCCTGAAAGTTTCAAGTCTTTACGACTTACGGTTGGGTCTGCCCGATCAGTTTTAGATGTAGAATGATGCATCATGGGAAAATTAGCAATTACAATAGGGTTTCAGCACTTCGTGCTTGAACCCCTAATAAAAAGGGCATAAAAAGAGCCAAAAAAAGCCTATAAAAAAAACTATAGGGTCTCGGAACTTGATTTTCAGGCTGCTGGTTCCAAAAACTTTATCAAGCGTTCTGACATGCACATCTGAGGGGATTTTCTCATTTTCAGCTAATTTATCGTGGAAATGCGGTGGGGGTTTTTTACCTTTTAAACTGTAAAACCTCTTCCAATGGCCGGATCTCCGTAAAAGTTGCACACTTCTGTAGAATAATATGACGCATGTGCTCAGCTAATTTGGTGAAGTTTTGTGCAGAGCAGGCCATGTTTCGGTCACTTAAAGGTCATTTTGCATGGAATAATATAGAGGTTTTTTTTCACCTTTATAAGAGTTAAACCACCATTCATGGCCCAAAGTCCATCAAAGTTTGCAAGCCTCTTTAGGACCACGTGACCCATGCGCAGGCCCGACTTGGTGAAGTTGTATGCAAATCAGGCAGGAAGAGGGCCGCTTTCAGCCATTGAATGGGATTTTCCATAGCAATGCATCATTTTGACACCTTTTTAACCTTTATAGCGCCACCAAGTGGCCGGCTGCTGCGTCCTTTTCACGTGACCACAGAATGAGCTCTTACATAGGCGTGCTGAGTTTGGTGCAAATATCTGGTTCCGTTGACGAGTTCTAGCCAATTAGGTGAAAGCGGCTCTTCCCACTTCGGACGTTTTGGCGGGCCTTAGGGACCGTGAACCCAAATTTACTTTTTTTTTGATAATTATTGACAATCAGACTCCAGAGAATCTTGCTACACTGGTTTGGTTCCGGTCGGGCCAAAAACCTAGGACTAGTTCGCAAAAGTAGGTTTTCGGAAAAAGCCAAAATAGCCTACATTTTCCCCAGGTGACGAGCCAATCCGAGGCATGCGTTTTGTCCGTCTTGAGCCAAGAATTCCAACGATATAAGACACTTGAGGCCACGCCCAACGGCTCAGGAGTTATTAGCCGTTTTGTACTTTTGCTTGCTGTAGCGCCCCCGTCAGGCCGATCGGGGTGTGCCTAGCTGACGTTGGTAGTCGGTGTGAGTACTACCATCCCTGAAAGTTTCAAGTCTCTACGACTTACGGTTTGGTCTGCCCGATCAGTTTTAGATGTAGAATGATGCATCATGGGAAAATTAGCAATTACAATAGGGTTTCAGCACTTCGTGCTTGAACCCCTAATAAAAATAAATAAATAACTTAGATTGGTCAGTTACCCAGAAGGGTGAATATATATTAACTCTAATGTTATATATAGCCTAAATGCCAAAACAAACGTCTAAGAGCATGAGCTGGTAAAATCCAGATTGATTTACGGCAACCCTTGGTATTTATAGTAATACTGTTTGGCTGGTTAAAATTTACACCAGTGCATAAAAATTTGATTTTATTTTTATGGAAACTTCATACTAACCATTTCATCCATAAGTAGCACTGAGCTATACCCCCATACCCCCTCCCCTATTTGTAGACCAATGCCTCTCGATGTCTTTGTTACCAACCCAGACCTTGGGTTGAGGGTCATTAACCGTAATGCCAGTTCGTCAAACAACTGTTTATAAAAACTCAAACAAACACAAAAAAAACAGAAACCAAATAAGTGATTGTGACTGGAAACGGCTTTTAACTTTGTAACCTTCAAGCTTTTCTGGAAGCTTTGTCCATTCACCCAACATAAGACATGAATTATTAACTGTAAAGAATCTGAGCCTCTGACACTTTTTTTGCTATCTGTATTAAGACACACTTAATTAGAATTTTGACAGAAGAATTTACTGTGGTGGCAAATTAAATTATCCATATGGGAGAATGGCTTGGAATGAAAATGATTTGTTATGTCTGTGTGTGTGTGGTTTTATGACTTTCCTTTGATACGTTGATTAATTTGATATGTTTGGTTCACTTCACTTGAACATTTAATATTTTAGAAATCTTTATTACAGACTACAGAGATGCAATACAATTCTAAACTTAAGTATAATTTACACAGGGAATTGATTTTCTTCTGCTGTCCTGGGATTCTACTGTGTACACACAGGTGATTTGTTTTAGGGGGTAAAGTAGGATCAGGTTAAAGGGCAGTATGTTGTAATCGAGCCAGTTTTGTGAGGTCTTCACTATAGAGGCTTGAGTCAGTCTTTTTTTTACGAAAGAACAGCTATGATTAAAGTTTTGCTCTGCCTGTGCTTGGCCCTGGCCCCTGTTTGGACAGTCCCTGTACAGACAGGCAAGTATTTCATCTTAATATTGCTTTTTAAATAATATTGCAAATTATTCATTGAAATAATATTTAATTTAATGATCTATTTTCTTTTATTTTTGAAGGAGTATTGTTGTAAGTGTGTGTGGGTAGGCTATATATAGGCCTATATTATGACCTATTATTGTGTTGGTCCCCCTTTGGCTGCCAAACCAGCCCTGACCTGTCGAGGTCATAGACCCCTTAAGTTGTGCTGTGGTATCTGGCACCAAGATGTTAGCAGCAGATCCTTAAAGTCCTTGTCTGTTTGATCGGACCACAACTGCAATCTTTAACAGTAAGAGTAGGCTTGTTTTACGCGCAGAACATACTTTAATCCGAGTTCCCACACGAACATATTAAGTAAACTAAATTCAAACGATGCCGTTTTGACGCTCTTTAATGTGGCGCGACACAGATCACTTCATTGGCGCGCACCGTGCGTCAGTTTAAGCGGCCATGAGTGAACACGATCATCTATTCCCAGTCAAAGAATAAGTGTGTTGAAGGATACATTACAACTTACTGAAAGGTATCATATGTCGTGTAATCAGTCCGTGTTTCATCGATGGAAAGACGTCAATAAAACAGCTTGTAATGTCACATAGCATTACATTTACTTCAGGCAGGAGTCATTGAGTGTCCACAGCTAGTTAGTTCAAATGAACTCTTTCGTTAAATATATGCAATGTATTATATGCATTATATATTACTTATAACCTATTACTGAAGTCTTGGTTATTTAATGTGTTTAAATAAATCTGTCATGAAAATGACAGCCACCGTGTAGCTAGTAGAAGTGGCACGTTACATGAAAAAAAGCCCGAACCGTTCGACGCATGCGCAATGTAGCTATGTTCCCGTATGTTACCTCAGACAGTAGGTGTCCTTTCCGAGCGATATAGAAGATTTAAAACAAATAAAATACAATAAAAGTGGAGGGCTCCAGGTCCTGTCACGTGTAAAAATTTCAAGTGGGAGAGATAAGGAAGGCTGCCCGTAGTTCGAGTATGCGCCAGCGTCGTATCCTCGCATCCTCGCGTCAACAGCTGGACCGGATTCACACCGCACGCGCAAGCAGGGAGTTGGCAAATATGGCAAGCCAAAGGGGGCACAATTACGCCATAGATTAATCGCGTTTGCAGTCAAACGCTGTAAAATACTCAAAATTGGCTAACATTATCTGTACTGAATTTGTCTGGTCTGGCTCAGTTCATCATGGATTGCATGAGATCAGTTCAAACTTACTGGCTGTGAAAATCGGTGGGTGTGGCTCATTATACTATTAGCAAAACGCCATAATGCGCGCTCTGTGCAACCAAAATGGCATTTTTTACAGCGTCATATGGCAAGCTGAACAGCGTAAAAAGCGACGCTTTTCAGGCACACTAAAACGAATCAAATACGGCGTCATTGACTCTAAAGCGTAATCCTGAGCCTTATGGCTTGCCATAGGCAGGGCAGAATGGAGGCACGCGCGCCCGTTGTGCATACACTGGCAGCGTTTGTCTCGCGCAGCTGAACCGTGGCTCGTTTATTGCAAATACAGATGAATATTGTCTATTCTGTCACATTTCCGGTTTTCTCCTCCGATTCCTAAAATGTTGTGGGCATGGCTAAATTCGGCTGGCATCCAGGCTAACCGTGTTCCCCTCTGTCCCAAACACACATAACATGATGTAAGTAGTTCACATGATAAATGTAACATTAGAGTTAAGATATACTTCTAGTTTTAATAATTTAAACAGGCCTTTGAAGTTTGGGCAAAAAGCTGCTCACGCTGAATTAAAGCCACAGTGCATTGTTCTGATCAAAATTGACATGAAAAATGTTACGCCAATGTGTCGTACTCGGTAGATTTTTTATGTTTAATACTGTATCCTAAATGTGGATAATCAAGCTATATATCATATGCTGAAGTACATTTCTGGAGTGTTAACAATTAAAAGAAAAAAAAACAACAAGAACTGTACAGAACCGAAAACCGTGACCCTAAAACCGTGATACGGACCGAACCGTGGGTTTTGTGAACCGTGCCACCCCTAGTAGCTAGTCTAGGCCTAAATTATTATTTCAACAACGGATTGGAGTAAAAACATAATTTTATAATTAGATTTAGAAGTTAATGACATTTTTATATCTTTAAGAAACTTTTAGTTATAATTATTAATATTAAGGACAGACACAATTTGTTCAGTAAACCACTGTTTAATAAATTAAAAAAAAGAAGTTAGATTTTGTTTTCTCTCCCCTGCTGTACCGAACCATGACTTCAAAACCGAGGTACGTTTCGAACCGTATTGTGTACCGTTACACCCCAATAGATACTGACCACTGCAGACTAGGAACACCCCAAGTGTTCTGTGGACACCCCAAGAGCTGCAGTTTTGGAAATTCTCTGACCCAGTCGTCTAGCCTTCATAATTTGCCCCTTTTCAAACCCGCGCAAATCCTTAAGCTTACCCATTTTTCCTCCTAACACAAAATGTTCACTTGCTGCCTAATATATCCAACCCAATAACAGGTGCCGTGATGAAGAGATAACCTCTGTGTGTTGGTGTGTGTGTGTGTGTGTGTGTGTGTGTGTGTGTGTGTGTGTGTGTGTGTGTGTGTGTGTGTGTGTGTGTGTGTGCGTGTGTGTGGACTAGTAATCCCTACGTTATGGGGACAAAATGTCCCCGCAAAGATGGCAATATCCAAAATCCTTGTCCTTGTGGGGACATTTTTTGGTCCCCATGAGGAAAACAGGTCATAAATCACACTAAGTGATGTTTTTTGAAAATGTAAAAATGCAGCATGTCTCCTGTGATGGTTAGGTTTAGGGGCAGGTGCAGTGTAGGTGTGTGTGTTTGCAGGGACAGTGTAGTGTGTGTGTGTGTGTGTGTGTGTGTGTGTGTGTGTGTGTGTGTGTGTGTGTGTGTGTGTGTGTGTGTGTGTGTGTGTGTGTGTGTGTGTGTGTGTGTGTGTGTGTGTGTGTGTGTATAAATATATATTTCAAATTTCTGTTTGTGTATGTGCAGACTCTGGACCGGTTGTTGTTCTGAAGCATGGCAGTGTCCGTGGGCAATATATAAAAGTTAAAGGCTCTGAAAAGGTGGTGGAGCAATATTTGGGCATTCCTTTTGCACAGCCACCTGTTGGTCCTCTCCGCCTGGCTGCACCTAATCCTGTACAGGGATGGGAGGGCATAAGAAATGCCACTCAGCACCCCCTCATGTGAGTACGGCTATAATAGTTATCATTATACTTCCCCATTTAATTGATTAAGAATAGCTATAAAAATTTTGTTATGTTTAAATATGCAAATGAGGCACCATCTAATTAAATAAGCACTAATTGGTATCCATTTCTAGAACAAAAATCAGAACATTGAATAAAGCCAGGGGCAACTTTTTTAGTAATAAAATGTTGTATAAATTATATATGAACAAACCCTTCTGTAAAAACCTTAAAAATAAAAATGAATAAAACTAAAGCTTTCTGGCTCTACTCATTCAGAAAAAACAAATTTTCAGAAAACTACCTTTAAAGATATGTATGTACTACTGTAATTTAAATCTACAGACGCAAATACATAAAGTGCTATAAAATATACAGCTATAAAAGTGTATTTTGGATGTTTTCTTTTCACTATTCTGAAAAAAATTCACTTTTCATAAATTTGAAATGACAGATGCATGAAAAAACATTGTTTTTGCCTGTAGTGTCTCGCCATTTCTTATAATTTTACCCTATATGGTCTTTTTACCCCATCTACTGTATGTACAATCTTCCCTTGCTGTATTATAGGTGCCTTCAAAACCCAGATGTTGTGCCGATAGTATCAAAGGCCTTGAACTTGGATTTCACCCCCACAGGAGTCTCAGAAGACTGTTTGTATCTGAACGTTTACACTCCTTCGCAAAGATCAGAATCAGAAAAACTTTCAGTGAGTACTTGTCTAAACTAGAGAACAGCACTTATGAATTCACAGTAGAACTTTCCTATTATGCTTTATTTATAATTTCCCTTACCCCTCTGACAAAAGCAATGTATGACAGGTAATGGTTTGGATTCATGGAGGGGCCCTGGTAATGAGTGGAGCTTCCATGTATGATGGATCCTCATTGGCGGCATATGAGAACATAGTTGTGGTGGTCATCCAGTACCGACTCGGAATGTTAGGATACTTCAGGTATTACTCATGCAGTTTGTCCCTTAAAGAATGACATAATTTGTAAGCTTACTGAAGACTCTGCTTCTGCTGGGCGGGTTATAATTAAATGTGCTTTTTAGCACAGGTGATAAGCTTGCACAAGGAAACTGGGGCTTCCTAGACCAGATTGCAGCTTTACAGTGGGTGCAGCAAAACATTGAGGGTTTTGGAGGAGACCCCCAATCTGTCACCATAGCAGGGGAGTCTGCAGGAGGAATCAGTGCCTCTTTTCTAGTCAGTCAATTTTTATAATGCAACATTATCTTTCTCTGTCACAGATTATTTTGCTACCTTCTTTTTATTGATGTACCTGATATATATATATATATATATATATATATATATATATATATATATATATATATATATATATATATATATATATATATATATATTGTTATGTATAGTACATTGAATATGACAGATTCTCTGTAAAATTCAATGCAAGGGTTATTTGTATTCTAAACATGTATTCTTGGACTTTTAGACATTGTCACCAATGACCAAGGGTCTTTTCAACGAGCCATCTTTCAGAGTGGGGTAGCAACCACGATAGGTTACACCATCAAAGATCCATTGATGTTTGCCAAGGTATGTATAGCAAATACAACAATCAACGTGCTTGCTTAAAGTGATAGTTTGACCAAATATTAAAATTCTGTCATCATTTACTCGCCCTCAAGTTGTTCCAAACCTGTATGAATTCATTTCTTCTGCTGGACACAAAAGAAGATATTTTGAAGAATATGCAGTTGATGGACCCAATTGACTTCCATAAATAATACTGTGGAAGTCAATGGGGCCCATCAACTGTTTGGTTACCGACATTCTTAAAAATGTCTTCTTTTGTGTTCAGCAGAAGGAAGAAATTCATACAGGTTTGGAACAATTGAGTACGATGACAAAATGTTCCTTTTTGGGTGAACTATACCTTTAAGAGAATCTGTAGAATTATGCCAGATATCGAACATGTTAGAGCCTTGTTGAGCCTTTGGCTAATGTTCTGGCAAGGTTCTCTCAAAGCTATGAAACATTCTTCCATTAACATTAATAGAATATTCATTCAAAGTTACCTGGTCTTTAATAATGTTCTCAAAATGTAATCACAAAAACATAATTTATACATTGTTCATGGAACTTTTTTTTTCATGTGTCCTTCCTATTCTTTTTTAATGTTCCTACTTCTTTCAGAACGTTCAACAAACATTTAAAAGTAACGTTTCCATAATGTTTGCAAAATGATACAATGGAATGTTCACATAACATGTGTTTTGACTATTCAGTGAACATTCAGAAATAACGTTTTCAAAACATAACGGGAACGTTAGCTATATGTTCTTAGATTACATTTTTGTTAGCTGGGTGCATAAATCGAACTGAACTTCCAAAATATTAAAAGCTTTACAGAAAGTGCTTTAGGAGTGAACTTCAAATAGAATATGTACATTGTATTGTATATTGTATACACAAAAACCCTTGAACTCCCTCATTTGTCAGTTGAAAATGCATATTGAAATTACATTATGTTGGATAATTTATATATATTAAATAATTTATATGATTAGAAGAAAGTGTGTAATCTGTTTGACCAGGTGGTAGCAAATGTTACTGAATGTGACTTCAGCTCTTCTGAAGTGCTGGTCAAATGCATAAAAGAACTGACTGAGGAACAGATCATTAATGCAGCTAAAAAGGTAAGAACAGAGCATTTATTTTGAGATCTACTGGTGTATAAATATACAGATTGAAGAGAGATTGAATTGATTTCTTAGACCAAGTGATTTCCTTAGAAACACATTTTCCCTGGAGCGGCAGTTGATGGGGTGTTTCTTAAAGATTCACCAGAGGAGATACTAAAGAGCAAAGACTTTCATAAAGTTCCAATTCTTATTGGAACAACAAACCATGAATTTGGATGGATGCTCGCTCAGGTAAATATCCTAACATTTTTTAAATGGAATAGTACAATGAAACAAAAGGTCTATGAACCTTTATGACCATTCTGAACAACAACAATAAACAATACACGGTGCTTGACAGGATGTGCTCATTTATTTTTAAATATTATTATTATTATGATTTCAGGTCTTGGTCCCAGAAGGATGGGTAAAAGGGATGGACGCAAAATCAGTGAAAGCTATTTTGGACAATGTTAACAAAGCTGGTGTAAAGCTCAACTTCTTTCTTCCCAGATTATTTCTAGTGATTTATAGCTAAACTAATTTGTTAGTATTTGTCTCACTCTAGTGGACATAGTACAAAATTCAGAAGACTTTTTTTTTGTGTGTCATCGTAGACATCAGGAGCCAATGAAATCATTTTAGAAGAATACTTGAAAAATGCTAAAACTCCTGAGGACATTCGTGACGCATTTACAGAGATGATGGGGGATATGTTAATGGTGATACCCTCCATTGCGGTCGCATCTTACCACAGAGGTTGGTTGCAATGCTATCACCTCCAGTGAAGTTTTTCTGTTGGTTGGCCTTATTATTCGCAAGCACCCTATGTTATAACTTCACAGCTTCTGGAGTGCCTGTGTATATGTATGAGTTCCAGCACCGTCCCAGTATATTTAAAAATCTCAGACCCAGCTTTGTGAAGGCTGACCATGCTGATGACCTTGGATTTGTGTTTGGGGCCTGCTTTTGGGATGGCCATATCAAAACTGTTGGTAAGCAGATCTAAGACCTTATTTCCCTTGGCTAATTATTATTATGATATTGGACAATTATACTGGACAGTTTACTGTGGCAGGGGTTTGAAATTGCAAATTACTTTTAATGTGGTGAAGATACAGGTCCTTCTCAAAAAATTAGCATATTGGGATAAATGTTCATTATTTTCCATAATGTAATTATAAAATGAAAATTTCATATATTTTAGATTCATTGCACGCCAACTGAAATATTTCAGGTCTTTTATTGTTTTAATACTGATGATTTTGGCATACAGCTCGTGAAAACCCAAAATTCCTATCTCAAAAAATTAGCATATAATGAAAAGGTTCTCTAAACGAGCTATTAACCTAATCATCTGAATCAACTAATTAACTCTAAACACCTGCAAAAGATTCCTGAGGCTTTTAAAAACTCCCAGCCTGGTTCATTACTCAAAACCGCAATCATGGGTAAGACTGCTGACCTGACTGCTGTCCAGAAGGCAATCATTGACACCCTCAAGGGTAAGACACAGAAAGACATTTCTGAACGAATAGGCTGTTCCCAGAGTGCTGTATCAAGGCACCTCAGTGGGAAGTCTGTGGGAAGGAAAAGTGTGGCAAAAAACGCTGCACAACGAGAAGAGGTGACCGGACCCTGAGGAAGATTGTGGAGAAGGACCGATTCCAGACCTTGGGCGACCTGCGGAAGCAGTGGACTGAGTCTGGGTAGAAACATCCAGAGCCACCGTGCACAGGCGTGCAGGAAATGGGCTACAGGTGCCGCATTCCCAGGTCAAGCCACTTTTGAACCAGAAACAGCGGCAGAAGCGCCTGACCTGGGCTACAGAGAAGCAGCACTGGACTGTCGCTCAAATTTTGCATGTCATTCGAAAATCAAGGTGCCAGAGTCTGGAGGAAGACTGGGGAGAATGAAATGCCAAAATGCCTGAAGTCCAGTGTCAAGTACCCACAGTCAGTGATGGTCTGGGGTGCCATGTCAGCTGCTGCTGTTGGTCCACTGTGTTTTATCAAGGGCAGGGTCAATGCAGCTAGCTATCAGGAGATTTTGAAGCACTTCATGCTTCCATCTTCTGAAAAGCTTTATGGAGATGAAGATTTCGTTTTTCAGCACGACCTGGCACCTGCTCACAGTGCCAAAACCACTGGTAAATGGTTTACTGACCATGGTATTACTGTGCTCAATTGGCCTGCCAACTCTCCTGACCTGAACCCCATAGAGAATCTGTGGGATATTGTGAAGAGAAAGTTGAGAGACGCAAGACCCAACACTCTGGATGAGCTTAAGGCCTTCGAAGCATCCTGGGCCTCCATAACACCTCAGCAGTGCCACAGGCTGATTGCCTCCATGCCACGCCGCATTGAAGCAGTCATTTCTGCAAAAGGATTCCCGACCAAGTATTGAGTGCATAACTGAACATAATTATTTGAAGGTTGACTTTTTTTGTATTAAAAACACTTCTTTTATTGGTCGGATTAAATTTGCAAATTTTTTGAGATAGGTATTTGGGGGTTTTCATGAGCAAAATCATCAGTATTAAAACAATAAAAGACCTGAAATATTTCAGTTGGTGTGCAAAGAATCTAAAATATATGAAATTTTAATTTTATCATTACATTAATGAAAATAATGAACTTTTATCACAATATGCTAATTTTTTTAGGAGGACCTGTAGAAATGGGGATGTAGTTAACTCTTTATCATCAACAGAAACACTCACTGAGGAGGAAAACAAACTATGCAGAACTGTCATGGGATACTGGGCTAACTTCATTCGTACTGGGTAAGTATTAGATGCTAGACAGAGTATTAGGATCTGTTACTGATGATCCTTTATTCATTAAATTAATATTTAATTTCTACAGCTCACCAAATGGGCCCGGTCTGGTGCATTGGCCTGTATATGACCAGTCTAATAAATACATGAACCTGGGATTGCAGCAGACTGAGGGACAGGGTCTGAAGATGGGCAAGCTGCTCTTTGTCACTGAAGAATTGCCTAAAAAACTTGCTGCGCTCCACACAGCCTAATTAGTTATTTTACCAATAAACATGCTGTGCTTAAATGATTATTTTTGTCTCCATACAGTGCAGTTGTTCCCAGAGAAACCTTTTGCACTTGATACAGATTTCCGGCAAGCATTTCAGGGTTTCTCAATTACAGCCAAAATCTGGATATTGGTATAAACATCGTGAAAAATACGTATACATCCTTTGTGGATGTATTTGAATGTGAAATTAAAATGAATGTACAAAACTATTCTTGCATTAAGATGGAAACAGTTGAATACAATATATTCATGAAAATACATTTATACATTATGAAACCAAATAACAAAAATGTTTAATCATAAAGTAAAATGTGTTTGTTATTTACATTAAATAATATCAAATGTTTTCACATTTTAAAATCTATAATGTACATAGGCTACTTCTAATAATAGGCCTATTATATTATTATTTATTGTATATTCTTTTTCATTAGTATTTGTTTTCATATTAATCATTTAATGGTTTTGATGCAAAAATTTATAACGACTAAGCAGGCGTGTGCAATTTTTTGATTGACACTCAAAAGTTTACTACATCTTTCTGGAATACGCACAAAAATACTGAACAAGCCGTGAACAGTAAAAAAATGCGCAGTGTGCAGTCACGTGCTATCATGGCTACGTCACTGGATTCCCTCATCCGCTACTGAAATTATCGCGCATGCGCACACTCAGACTGTTTCATAGCAGCCTGTACGTCGTACGCGCTGGGAAGACGAAGCTCCAGCTGGAACATCTAGGGTAAGTGTCATCTAATAACAAGACTTTATTAGGGGACTTGACGTTAAAAGTCGGAACATAGGTGCTGTCGTGTCCATCATCATGCCATTTCTTAAGTGCGAAGCTCGAACAGGATGTTACAATAACATTTGTATCATTATTTATATTCATTACGTTGCAGGCAGAAACCCGTATACGTAAATATATGTATATATGCGCGAGCCGTTAAATGCAATTAGTGACAGAATGAACGAGACTTCCCTACGTACTTCAATAATTTTCCGCTTTCCTTACCGCATGTAACGTTAAGTGCCATATGATTACACAGTGTTGTTTACAATAAGGAGGTGGAGTAGAGTTTTCGCTTGCAAGAGTAAACTGAGCCATAAAAGTGCTGGTATAAAGAAAGTATGAATGATAAGCTTTGAGAACATGGCTATGTCTCAACCTAGTGAGCTGCCTATCCAAACAGCATTTTTATAATGCCTGCTTATTGTATTTCATCAGTGTCTCAAGCAACCAGAGATGCAGCCTAATGCATTTGGGGATATTAAATTAGTGCTAATGAAAATGTGCACTTGTTGTGGAGGCTAAAAATAGTCCCGTTTTGACTGTAGGAAATGTTTCTGATGAAGCCTGCGAGTTGTCTTTTGATAAGCTGGTATTTTGACAGGTGCTATTTTAAGACACTAAACTAAAAGAAAAGGTCTAAAGCAATGGAGCAGAAGTGCAATTGTTTTCAATGCAGAATCCATGCGACTACCTGCATCAGCATGGAATCTATTTCCTTCTCTCACTTTCTTAAGATTTCTATTTCTGTTTACTTTCTGGGACTGCATTAGCTGGTATGGCACCTGACTCCCACAGTATTTCAATGTGTTGTTAATAATTGCTTTGTGTGCGGTGAATTAAGTCAGTGCTTTATATATACTTAGATGCATCTACTCAGATGTGTCATTGTGAATTATAAATATCAGCCAAGTGTTAGAAATTTCATTAAAATTTTGTTGACTTTTGTACTTAAACTATTTCAAATGTTTCCAAGACTGATTATATACAGAGAAATAAGCAATTTTAACCAGGACACAGACCGTGTCCGTGCGTCGCCTATCAATGAAATCATACCCGCGTTACTAAAAACCGCGTTGTAGAAACCATGTTTAATGTGTTTTATTAGACGGGTGAGCAACTGTAAGGATACATTTATCGGCAGAAAACTAATCATTGTTATACAGCTCAACACAGTTAGTCTTATTGTTTAAATCAAATTTTCTTGATTTACCGTGAGTACCATGTTAAACAATGCCTAATATCGATCTAGCTTACTGCAGTGTGCAACAAGTGTCTCATAGTAGCCACAGAGCGACCGCACAGAGTAGCATTATAACCTAACTTTCAACACAGACAAACGTATCTAATGTGATAAAACAGCGCTGCGTTACACATACACATGAGCGGACGAAGTGAAAGCGTTCACCTGTGGACGGCATAATAAAAGCACTGCAAAATAATGGTGTCATCAAGCTACGCCTTTGCTTTGAATAAGCAACCTCTAGCGGTGAAAAATTACATATTGTGGCTTTATGTCCTATTCAACAGCCTTAGAAGCAGTCAGAAACCTGGCATCCATGCTTGACTGCAGGCCTCATGAACATGACTACATATTTTTAAACTCTAGTGGCCTGAGATAAGAGTGCTCTTGTTTCCAGCCAAGCCGAGGATAGTTTATATTTTCCTATTCAAGTACAGGCCATTGATGAAAAGCTCACTGTTAGAAGCAATTTCCAGTCTGTGCGCTCTTTGCTGTGTCTCAATAAAAGGGTAATTTTATGTGACTTTTATTGAATCTGATGCTCTCTGGTTAGAAGCATTGATCCATTTAGACTTTGTTTATGTGTCGGATTGGGCAGCATCAGTCAGCGGCTAGCTGACCAAGCTCTGTGCATGAATGACGGTCTTAAGTTCACAGTGTCCGATACAGTGACAGATATGAGTGAGGTTTTTCTTGAGGAAATAGCATGGCATGTTGCATAATGATGCAAATTAAATCACCTCAAATGAAACACTCTGTGGCCTTATTTTCACATCAGAGACAGTCTCTCACCATTAATACCTGATAACGAAAGTCCAGCCGTTTTTTTCTCTGGTAACTAAATATCACTCTCATGCATGATTAATTAATAATTATTATCCTCCCTTTTTCTCTCTACCAGCATGTAATCTGAATAAGTCTTTATATTTGCATTTTGCTTGTAATGCAATCAACAAATGATCTAATTCAGTGGTTCTCAAAGGGTTGAATACAGGTCAGTCTGATAGCAGGGACAGCAGGAAAAAAACAATGCCAAATGCAAATAAGAAAATCTAATCGTGCATAGATATGATGGCAAAATAAACAGACTTTTCAACTTATCCAAAACCTTTTGTTGTCAAAGGTCGTGGACCTAATCAAACTCGACAGTATTCATCTGTTGCTTGGTAGAAGCTACCCCAAATTATTATGGAACAAAACAAATAAAAAAGCAGGATAAATTAAAATGCTACTCCGACTACATTAAATATGGGTTTGCTTGTCTTGTGTCGAGGATAAGCTTGGTTTGTGCTGAAAGCAATGCGTTTTGTGTTCAATTAATATTTTTATTGATTTTGGTTATATTATATAATAGATTATTATATATTATATAATAGATTATTTTATTATTAGTACTAACACAATGTTTTGTGTGCTCTATCATTATTAGTAGTAGTAGAAATATTGTTTTATTTTTTTATTGTAATAATGTAATAGATTATCATTTTATTATATTATTATATAAAACAAATAATAATACTGAAGTGTATTGATGCAGACAATTTTTGGAAGAAATTCCAACAATAAAAGTGAAATTTAATCGAATTGAATACATTTAAATGTTTGCTTTTAAAAAAACATTTTTGTTTGCTGTTAAGTGATGAAAATGTTGGTACTGGTCACCATTTGATGTTTAATGTAACGTCTGGGTCTTGAAGCAAAACGAATTGAAAGCCACTGTTCTAGCTCACAAGTTTTCTAGGTTTTTTTGACCGACTTGACCTTGAACACAAGCCAACCCAATACCCTGTCCCCAAGACATTCATCACACATGTAATTATCTTTCTCTCTGCACTGCTGACTCCGATATCACTGCAGTGCTTTGGTAACCCTAACCCCATTCAGTCTCTTAAACCAGTGGACCCACTCTCTCACCCACACCCACTCATCTGTGTCCCATCACTCTGACAGCAGAACCTCTGCGCTGGGCCCCGAGGCTCACGATGAAGGGGCATTTTGTTGCACGGATGGATGGATGGATGGATGGATGGAGTAGAAAGAGGGGAAGTGCTCCAGAGCAGGAAGGATGGAATACTGCAGCATCTGCAAATTGTGCATTTACCCTCGAATGCTGAGATTTATGAAGCTCAAGCGAAGCAGCCATGAATGGGAGTTTGGCATCTTTAGTTATGAGCCTCAAATCATTAAAAGAAATCACTAGATCTTGTGTAGCACGAGTAAGTTAAGTGATTGCTCTTGACATGTACATTTAGTGGCATTTTTATAAAAAATTTGGTTTGTACAAGACAAGTATTTAATTAGCTAAATTACCAACTACCACAATTTTGAAATAAATAAACCATGATATAGCCTATATACCATTAAGGTTTTCTTCGTTCTGCTCAAGCCAAAATACAGTTGTTTTTTCCGCCTTGTGCCTCTTAATGATAAGTGTGAAAAAAGAGGCAGGCGTAGTTGACACAATCTTTGTCTCTGGTCACAGCGTGTGTGTGTGTGTGTGTGTATACTTGTGAGCGCGTATGCCAGCCAAGTCACGCTCCTCCAGCTCTGCATTACATAACCATCCTCTCGGTCCTATTGCAATTCTCAGGGAATGTAGTTTCTGGCCTTGTAAAAATGATTCCAGTATAGCATGAATGATTGCATATCAACTTCTACATGCAGAATTCATTCCGTTTTCTTTCAGTTTGACTTTCAGAAGCTGCTGTTTAAAAAAGTTATGGTAGCCTTGCAAGGTCCACTGCATCTTAAGGCTGGTTCAAACTGGTTATATCACAGTGTGGAGAATGCTAAGCAATAGCCGAAAAACTACTTTTCATGATCCAATCTGTTCCTTATCGAGTTTTTTTCCCCCCTAATATCCGGTTTCTGAATTTAACACTAACCATTAGCGTCTGTTGGGGCAAAGTGAGCTAGCCTTTCATTTGGGAAGGAAACACGTGTCACTCATCTTCAGTTGTATAAGAAGCATCTGGTATTTTCACAGATGCAATAATACTTGTGTAAATTAAACTTTATCCATGATATTAAATCAACAAGCATTACCATATTTGATGGGGCATCTTTATACTGGTTTACATGAGAATTTTTTTTATTTTTTTTGATAAATGGCATCATTGAGGTTTTATGCTTTGTCTGGTTCTTCATTAGCAGTCATAGAAACACGTGCTTTTGCACTGAGATTCCCTGCAATGGATTTCATAATCTAACATCATATTAACAGGCTCTGACAGACTCTGCGTTGCCTCATGCTGTGGTCAGTCTGTATAAACACAGCTGCAAGGAAGTTTATGACAAAAGAGGATGTTAAAGTACCCTTACCGTAATGTTACACTTCATGAAAATGTTTTGAATAGTTGAAATTATATATATATATATATATATATATATATATATATATATATATATGTGTGTGTGTGTGTGTGTGTGTGTGTGTGTGTGTGTATATACAATAATTTTATATAACAAATATTAAAACGTATTAAAAATATAATATACACTGCTGCTAAAAAAATTGGGGTCAGTAAGGTTTTTTTTTTTTATTAAAAAATTTTATTTAGCAAGGATGCATTAAATTGATTTTTTTTTATTTTAAACCTGTATAATGTTACAAAAGATTTCCATTCCAAATAAATCTGGTTCTTTTGAACTTTCTATTCTAAATAAAAACAATTATGATAAAAATAACTGTTTTCGACATTGATAATAATTATACATGTTTCTTGAGCACCAAATCAGCATATTAGAATGATTTCTGAAGGATCATGTGACACTGAAGACTGGAGTAATGATGCTGAAAGTTCAGATGTGCCATGGATAAAATCATAAAATATTTCAGTTATTTATATATATATATATATATATATATATATATATATATATATATATATATATATATATATATATATATATATATATATATATATACATACATACATACATACATACATACATACATACATATACACACACACACACACACACACACACACACACACACACACACACACACACATATACACATATATACATATATATATATACATACATATATATATATATATATATATACATATATATATAAATTAAGTATAATAAATTATATTAGATTTACTAATTGTATATTTGTTTATCAAATTTAAATTGTTATTTTTTTAGATACGCCTGCTGTGACGAAATCGTGGAGCTACAAACGGCTGTACCATCCGTGGGTTTTTGAGCTGACATCCTCATATCTCACCTGGTGACTGAATTACCCCATAACAAAGCATGGAGGGGGCCGTAGTGAACAACCTCATAGACTTTGATTCGCCCCCAGAAGGGACAGTGCCCTCTGTTCTTGAACCTTCCAGTGGGGCGGACTTTTTCTCATCCGAGCCTCTCGTCCCTGAGCCTGCGAGCGACTCCACCATGGAGCCAATTCTACCAGAGCCCATGGCCCCCACACACACTTCCAACAGAGAAGAAGATAGTGATGCTACTGAATCTGCCGACAGTGAGAACGAGGGCACAGAATCGCCATCACACCCGTCGAGCACGCGGCGGTCCTCATCTTGCTCTAGTCACAGTACCGAGGACGCAGAGGAGACGGAGATACGAGCATTCATGAAAACCTATGTGGCAAAGCTCTTCCATGGAAGGTGACTACAGCTTAAAGGAATGCTTCATAGCAAGAACACAAAAAGAGATTTTTCACAGAATGTTCATGTTGCTCTTTTCATTATAACCACAGTGGCCAGTAGATATCAAACTCCAGAAAGTACAACAAATAAAAGTAAAAACCATAAAAGTGCTTGTGTGCTATATTCTAAGTTATCAGAAGCCTTTGATGGTTTTGTTTAAGGAACAGACCAATAGTTTTTATCTACTGAGAATTTCCGCCATAGCTCACAAATCTCATTCACACCAGATCAGACACAACACCACTGATAAGACGTACTTAAATTTCAGTCTATTCCTCAGTCAAAGCTATTGTTTAGCTTTAGAAGGCTTAGAATATAGTGTTTGAATTACATAGACTGCTTTTATGGGGCTTTTTTGTCCTTGTTGGAGCTTGACAGCCAGTTGTCACTGTGTACTTTTGTTGTATTGAAAATCTACTTTTGTTCTCCACGGAAGTAAGGAAGTCACGGTTTGGAACTACTTGAGGGCGAGTAAACGATGACAGAATTAAAAATTTTTTGGTTGAACTATTCGCTTGAAGGAGAAAGAAACTTCACTGAATTATAGTCACATATCAACTGATGCATATGTTTGCGTTTGTTCCAGTTTCAAGTACGCTCTCGCTCTCCCTTTGTCTTTCTCTTCCTGACACTACTGGTTCCTTTAATTATCTTTCCCTCTCTCAGGGAGGACTTTGATCAGGAGGAGAAGGCTCACTTTGGAGAGCTGTGCACTGGAGAGAACGGGAAAGGCAGGGAGTGGTTCTCCAAATATGTCAGTGCGCAGGTATGAGAGGCGTGCCGCTGATCAATCATGAAAACAATCATTGCATGACTTCTTTTCCAATTTCATTTTAAAATTTGTGATTGATGGTGATACATTTTGGGTGATGGTTTAGACCTGTTTCACACATTCTGCACCAGAGGTGTTATTATTAACTAAACCTAAAACTATTAAAAATTATTTTCAATAATTAAAATAAAGATGAAATAAGATGTCACAACGTGCAAACGTACAAAAAGTGTAAGTTAATATCATAAAAAATCATTAAAACTGAAACTTAGGGTCCCTTTACGAGATACCTTTTTCAACTAAAAATGTGAATTAATTATGCGTTTTGGCCATTCATTAACACAACAATGGCATTTTGGGGGCCTGAAAATGCAAACTTGTGAGAACAGGTTTCAAAGTGTATATTTTTGAAAATGATACCGTTATCATCTCCATGTAAACTATGATTTTGTGAAAACGATGACGCCATGCGCATGCATATTAACGTGTTCAGTCTATAGGAGCATAGTGTTTCTTTACAAAGTGACCAACTACTTTTCACAAATCCGTGTGAACAGCAAACATTTTTGACAATGTCATCTGTGTATATATGTGTGTGTGTGTGTGATTACTGTGATGCCGTTGCGCAATGTTAAAAAAAAACAGCACTAAAGAGCCTATTTTTTTCTGTGTCATACTAAACATGTTGAAAACATGTTGCAATTGCACTGCAAACCTATTTAGCAACACACTTTTTTGATGTGTTGATGTGAACTACACACCCATTGTTTGAGAAATGTGTTAAAAATAGTTTGACTACTTGGCAGTTAAAATTACCAGAACAGAGTAGGGATGCACAATATACCATTGCCATTTGATTATCATCAGCCAATATTAAAGTTAATCTTTAATAACACTAAATATTTAATAAAACTGTTCGATGTAACTTTAGCAGACCTCAAATTAAATATTCATTTTTGTGATGCCTAAATTCATTTGCTACTTTTAACTTAATTGATTTTATGTTTTTCATTTATTTTTATTTTTTATTTATTTAGTCTATAATAATCTCTCATTTTAATAATTACCCGTGTATTGGTTATCTGCCATTTATTGGTTATCAGAGAATAAATATCAGCCATAATTTCCCTAAAATGCACATCTCTCAGTCCATATAGACTCAGTGTACAGTCTTTCTGAAAGATCAAGAAAACTCATGCAATAAAATACATATGCATAAACAAACAGAGTTGTGATGATAACCGTGCGTTGTGTTTGCAGCGCTGCCACTCCAAATGTGTGAGCGAACAGACTTTCTACAGGCTGGTGCAGTCCTTCGCTGTTGTTTTGTTTGAGTAAGTACATCAGCGATAATATCTTGGGTTTATGTTTGACATTACATAGAAGCCACTTCAACCCTTCTGAGAGCTGCTTCACCAGTTTTCTGTAGAACTCCTGGTGAGTCCGTAGCTGTGTTCGAAATCTACCCCTATACCCTCATTCAATATTAGTCGCCATTAGGTCACTGACATAGTCACAAAAAGTGAATGAAAACAAGTGAGTGAATTTGGAGACTTGAGTGCGCCAGAAGGGCTGCCACTCTTGCGAAAAGTTTGTGCTTCAAATAATAATTTGAAACTTGGCAAACTGGCATCTCCAGTAGTAATGAAAACATTTATCTTGACTCTGTCATGGAAACTAGCACGTATAAACCTTAATTAAACAATTTAATAATAATTTAAAAAGGAATTTATACCTGTATGATATTACGCTGTACCCACATTGGACCAGTGGTTTAAAAAATGGATGGATAGATGATTCAGCTGCAGGCGCCACCCTCTCATTATAGGTGTTCTCTAGCCATTGAGTGTACGTCACTTGTACACTCGTTATTATGGTGCATTAGGATTGAATGAGTTCACTTAATAATGTCCACTATGGTTTTGGACACCACTACAAATTGCTGTCCCCTCAAACAGTGCCTTATTTAATGGTATGGGGGGCGATTTACTTTTGCATGTGTGTGACGACGCAAGTGTGACCCAGGTTTTATTGATTGACAGATGTCACCAGGTGGATGATTATGGTCCAGCCAAACACCTCATGACCATGTGCTTCACATATTACTACATGGGTAAGAAAGTTCACCTTTAATATTAATCATACTGTGTGGAATGGAAGAATCTGAAAAAGGAAACGTCCAGACCTCCTCCGACTTCCTGTTACAGTGTATGACTCAGACTTTACTGGCACTGCATCTTATTGTTTCTGCAAATTGAACAATGCCATTTTAATGTGTTTTTTGATCTGGTATAAAAAATAGAGATGGGGGAAACTTAGGTATAGACTACAGTTCAAAAGTTTGGTAAAAGACCAGTATTTTTTATTTGTTTTTTAATACTTTTATTCAGCAAGAATGCATTACATTTCTAATTTTACAAAAGATTCTATTTCGAATAAATCCTGTTCTTTTCTGTTCATCAAAGAAACATGAAAAAAGGCATAATGGGTTACATAAAAATATTAACAGGTTTTAATATTAATATTAATAATAAATGTTTCTTGAGCACCAAATCAGCATATTAGAATGATTTCTGAAGGATCACTTGACACTGAATGACTGCTGAAAATTCAGCTTTGCCAATAAATTACATTTTAAAAGGTACAATATTTCACAATATTACTGTTTTTACTGTATTTTTGATCAAATAAATGCAGTGTTGGTGAGCAACTTCTTCAAAAAAAAAAGTTTTAATCCTTTTGACCCCAAACTTTTGAATAGTTGTGTGATTCACTTCATTTGATTCACACTTTTTTTTATTAATAATAATTTTTCTCATTGAAAAAGTATAGACGGATTTATTATATGCATTATATTCAACACTAATAAAGATTTGAATTGATGTCATGAATGTTGAGACTTCATGTCTCTTTATATCGAAATCTAATCTTGTGGTGCCTGAAGAATCCTACTCCTAATGTACAGGTACACAGATTGTGACTGCCTAGTATGACTTCTCAATTAATTTTATTTTAATTTCTAATGAATATTATGTGTGTGTGTGTGTGCGCGTGTGTGACAGGTAAGTCCCAGCTATCTCCCACAGAGCTGTTGGAGAGGCCCAGCGGGGGGATCGACTCGTACCTGCGCAGTGGAAAGGTCTGGCTCACTGGGAAGAAGGATATCGCAGAGCGACTGCTCAAAAACACCTCCGCTAAAACTGACGTTAAAGGATTCTTTGGGGGTCTGGAGAGCAAACTGAGAGGACCCTTGGGCCGAAAGAATGAGTGAGTGCATCCCTGTCGTTGCTATTAATAACACTTTTAATTAATGAAGCTTCTGCTGCTCACAAAGTCATCATATTCTGTCCTCCTCAGAGACGCAGATAGACCTGTTGAACAGAAGGCCAAAACTCCCGGTAAAGTAGTTCACCATGTACCATCCCTTCAATCATGTGATCTCTTATTCCCTCTTCTCACCTGTGGTAACCTCTTATTGTGTCGTTACCAGTTTTTAGATATCTCACTTAGGGTTTTCTGTATTGTTCTGGTAAGACTTTTAGTGGTTAAGAATCTGGGTTGGTTACCCAAACCAATTAATTAGCTAGCACCAGTATGCTGTTCAGCAAGACACCTAAACCACATGGGATTGTCTCTGTAGACATGTGTAGGTGTTTGAGTTATTGACTGTGCTTATCTCTGCTTGCGTACCCTGTAGTTTCTCCCCCTCCCTCCCCGGATAGAAAAGAAGAGGAGAAAATTTACCTGTACACACACCTGAAACAGCAGCCCATTTGGTAGGTAGTCAATAATCTTTCTTTCCTCGCAAAATTTCTGAAATGAACAGCTGAAATGAAGCTGAAGTATGTGAAATGTACCCTTTCACACAATCAGCATTTTAAAGGAATATTATGTTATTTACAATACATTGTGTATGGATGGCTTTTGTGGCATACTGTCAATGTTTACCAAAAATTTGTTTCAAACAACTGTTTGTTTCAGATATATTCTTCAGAATCAAAGAATTTGCAAGAATCACATTTTACGCCAGCATAAAAAAAAAGGATTTTGTATCATTTTATTATTATCATTGTAAAATTACAGTAATTAGTAAATCTCTGTAATGTAAAATCACAATAATTGTATTCTCATTACAGTAAACCAGTAATAAGTCGTGACGGTATTTTTTTAATCATGAGTGCTATTTTTTAAACAATTATGGATTCTTTTATTGATATGATTATTAAAATCACCTTTAATTACATTTTTAATTCAATCGTACAATTTAAATAATATATCATTATGTTTAGCGTTACAGTTGGGAAGAGAAATACATTGTCATGAAAATGATGACAGAATGTTTAAAATCTTTATTTTTAAATCTTTAAAATGATTTTAAAATGTTTTCATTCATGGCTTTTTAATATATTAAAATGTAATATATTCAGCATAATTTCTCCAGTCTTCAGTGTCACATGATCCTTCAGAAATCATTCACATGTGCTTATTTGTGCTCAAGAAACATTTATTATTATTGTCAATGTCAAAAACAGTTGTGAAATTGATACAATTATTAAAATAGCATCAAATTACTTTATGGATAATATTAAAGTATTTTAAAGTAAAGTTAAAAGTAAAACAGTAAACTTACAATGTAAGCCTATCAGGAAAGGAGGTGGGTTCAGCCACAATGTCAGATCATTTGTCACAGATGCTAATGTTGGTCTGCTTGTATCTGTTTCTCTTAATCTGTTTTTTTTCTTTTTAAAGGCACACTTTGAGGTTTTGGAACGCAGCGTTTTTTGATGCCGTCCATTGTGAGAGAAATAAAAGATCCCCCACCACGAGGTGAGAGAGTGCAGGGTTTTTCAAAGTATACTCTGTAATTCTTATTAATCCAATAGAGTGTTTCTTTTCTCTGTCTCCTAATATATCGTGCTATTAAACAAAACAGACTTTGCACAGCACCAAACGCACAAGTTAGATTGTGTGTTTGTTTAGACTGCGTGTTTGTTTGTGTGTCTGTTAAAGCCAGAGGGAGAGACTGAGAGTTTACAGTGTGTTTGATAGATTGTTAGTGATGCTGAAATAAACTAGCTAGAAGTTTCAGCCGAGGTGCGTGACTTTCAGCCGGTGCATATGACAGAGCTGCGGTGTATTTGCAGTGGAAATACCTGATGTCTGGATCCTGCTGCCTCTCTCTGTGCTCTAATGGTTTACTCTTCCACACTGCTCATCTGCTCATCATCCTCTCTTGTCTTTCTTTCTCTCTGTGGCTCTTTCTCTCTCTCTATGCATGTGACTTTAACCCTTTTTCTCCCTGTGCCTTGCTGCCTCGCGCAGGCGGACGGCTGAGGAAGAGAAAGATGAAAGGTCTGTCCTTCATTCCATCTGCTGCCCTGGACACTGCTAGACGGGAAAGGCTAAGAAAAAGAAGAAGGGGGGGAAGTTAGATCAGTTAGAATGAACCGAGAGTGAAAGATGAGCACAGAATAAATTGAGGGGAAAGTGAAGAGAGTTTAGGAAAAGGATGATACACTGACAGAATTGGAACAGCATTTTGAATACATACACTGTGCAAGGTTCTCACAACCAAAACTGAGAAATATCAGAGAATTTCTGTGATTTCCAGACCTAAAAAAAGATGTAATACTAATAATGAATATAATGATAAAATCTCAAAGCGTGTTTATTTACACGTTAGTGTAAATAAGATCCTATATGATAAATTAATATATTTGTTATAGTTATGCCTCATTAGAAATGTCATTCTTATCACAAATAACTGGAAAATTCATGGAAATTCACGGGTCCAATGAATTACTGCAGTATGATTATCAGCGCAGGATCCAGTCAGGAAGCTGTGTAACATTTGAAAACATTTTCATCGGTACTCAAAGGAAACTTCACAGTGTTTGAGGTCCGCCACAAAAGTACCGACTCATGTCACATTGTCCTTTTTATTACGTTGTCTACATTGCACAACTTTGCTCTCAAAGACACATTGGACCTTATTAACACTAAAATACTACTTGATTGTACCACAAAAATGAGCGTCATATCTGTTCTGACAAACACTGATAAACTAAACACTTACTAAGTTAGTATAGTAAAATAAATATGCTCTTTTTAAACAGGAAGATAACATGTTTTTTTGTTGTGATTTCAAAAGCCTTGCATCCAATCAAACACAGTATTTTGGCATGGTATATCAACTTCATCTGGCCAGCATGGACAGGTTGCATGACATGCCCTCATTATCGAAAACAACAATATTAATACGTTTCAATGTTTAACCAGGGACATTTTTGTTTACTTTTGAACGATAAACAATTGTGGGACTATTTTGGGGTCACCATTTGATCTGTGTCCTGGAACCAGTTGAGAACCGCTGATTCGCTCTTTCGCTGACTTTTCCTCTTTTGACACTGCATTATTTTCTGTATCATTGCATGCATTCAGAGTGTGTTGTCTTCCTAGTGCCTATTCATTGCAATGTCAACTGCTAACCGCTTGAATTGTTAGTAGTGTTTGCTAAGAGAAGTATCACTATTACTAGCGCTCATACTTGCTCTTAGGAGTTCATTCAGATCCCCAGCTCTGGGTATTGAACTTTGGCAAGTATTTCGTCCCACACTGTTTCCTCAAATCATTTGGCTTGTTGAAGGGAGGTGTGATATTACCTTTCTAAGTGTTCAGATTTAAGATTTTCACCTGGCAGGCGATAAAACAGGCTATACAATTGTAAAATATTTTTTTTAGTAAAGGAACATTTTGTACATAGGAAAAAATTGCATATTTGTTTGTTTGCCGGAGCTATTTTTCTTGGTTGTGAGCTGAATGCTGTGGTTGTGTGTTGCTCATATGCTTTTTATTATTTAAATTATTGTCGTTTTTGTTTTGATTCATTGTGAATCATGGCTACAGCTGACTGCTCACTAACCCTTATTCTGAAATGTTTGTTGGATTTTGCATGAGCACCAACGTATGGCAAATACTCATTTGTCCTTGATTGTTTTTATACCTTTTTAACTATCAAACCACACTATTCAATGTAATGTTTCTGAGTGAACTTCTACATTATTAATGGTGGTCTCTCATGCTTAAAGGGACAGTTCACCCAAAAATGAAAATGACCCCATGATTTACTCACCCTCAAGCCATCCTAGGTGTATATGACATTCTTTTAGATGAATACATCGGAGTTATATAAAAAAAAATTCTGCCTCTTCCAAGCTTTATAATGGCAGTAAATGGCAGCCCAAAAAAGTGTATCCAGCCATTATAAAAGTGCTCCACACGGCTCTGGGGATTAATAAAGGCCTTCTGAAGCGAAACGATGGTTTTTGTAAGAAAAATATCAATATTTAACACGTTGTAAAATATCTAGCATACTCAACTTATGAAAAAAGCACAGCTGGCATGACCATGACATCGAATGTAGCATAAGCGTTTTGAACTGCAAGAGGTGTTGCACTTTGAAAACGGAAGGTGGTCCGCCAGAAGCTAGATATTTTATTTTATAAAGTTTTAGATATTTTTCTTATACAAACCCATCGATTCACTTCAGAACGCCTTTATTAACCCCCCGGAGCCATGTGGAGTACTTTTATAATGAATGGATGCACTTTTTTTGCTTCAAATTTTGGGCTGCCATTTACTGGACATTTTTTTATAAAACTCCTATTGTATTCGCCTGAAATAAGAATGTCATATACACCTAGGATTGCTTGAGGGTAAGTAAATTTTAATTTTTGGGTGAACTATCCCTATAATGAGAATCATTGACCTCTGACCTTGACCTCCTATATTTTTGTACCTTTTTAGAGAAAAGTGGTGTCATATGACCCAGGAAGAGAAAGACGATAGCTCCAGATTTAATGAGAACATCACCTTCGGACAACTGGGGTGAGTCTCATGGCATTTGTCTCATTTTATACAATATTGACAAAAACAATGATCACTGCATGTTTATGTTTTAGACATTGTTTTGTATGTTTATATGCTCACATATATTTGTTCTGTTTGTCTAGGACATTCACTCATAACATGGTGGCATTTGGACTGAGCAAGAAACTTTGCAATGACTTCTTGAAGAAGCAGGCAGTCATTGGAAATCTGAATGAAGGTAGTGTAATTTATCCAAATTTTTAAAAATACAATTACATAATTAAAGTACTGTTCAAACATTTAGGGTGAGTTTTTATGTTTAAAATGATGTCTCTAATGCTCACCAAGGCTGTATTTATTTGATCCTAAATACAGTAAAAACTGTAATATTGTGAAATAATATTTGTACAATTTAAAATAATGTTTATAATCCTCTTTCAGAGCAATACAAGCTGCTGTGTGATCACATTGAGCAGATGGCTGCCGAGTGAATTTTCAAAATCATCTAAACTCTACCATCCACATGAGCACACCCATTTGCTCTCTAATAACCAGTATTCCACAAATGCCAACACATACAGAAATCATGCAGCTAAAATGGTTGGCATAGATCAGCCAAATCCCATGATGCTTCAGTGTCCAGCTGCAGGGTGGGAACGGTTCATTTTTGTCGAAACTGCAACAATGTGACAGAATATGCACATATACTGAAATAGCAATATTGCTCAGTTTTCAAGCATCATAAGACAATATCTGTTATTATATATTATATGTCATTCATTTTGTGTGACGTGAATATGATGCAAAACACATCCTCAGACCCAGTCAGTTAAAATCATGTTAAAAGCTATAGTACTAAAAGTGTCCTTTGAGCAAGTTCAATGACAAATATCGAACAAAAATACAGTGTAACAATATCAGTATTTCAATACAACAAAATGTTTTAACATATCAATATAAAAATTATTTACTGGGCCTGTCGTATGTTCCCATCTGTTGCACTTCTCTGGTTTTGTGTTCTTCCTGTATGGATAAATTGAGTATTAATAGTGTTTGTGACTACATGGACACTTGAACTATTTTCCTGTAACTCTTCCCCTGTTTAAAGTGCCTTTAGTCCCTTATTAAGCAGTGATCTTCCCATTTTAGAGCGATCAAACCTGTGTCAGCATGCTGTTATCCTCCCATGACTCTCTGGGTTAGCACTCGTAAGTTTGTGCACCCTGCCAGTAGATGTTTTGTGTTGTGTGAATAACGCTTTTGTTTTGTATTAGAGACAGTTAAAGAAAAGTATCATGCTGCAGCTGTTTGAGTGTCGTACAGTGTTGTGTCTTTACCGCATGGTATGCATGCATATGGTTTTCCATCTACTTACACTGTTGTGCAATTACATTTCAAGCCAATAGAGGGAAATCATAACCCTCCGCTTCGACTGTAGATCAGTGAAGGTGAATGTCAACCACTGAGTGGGGTCTTCAAGAGCTTGTATTGAATCAAATGTCCTCCATATGAGGAAAGAAAAGCTAATATATTTGGTTTGTAAATACATTGTTTTGTTAACAGATTAGGAATAGGAATGGGCTCGTTTCAAGGAATCGTCAGAATGTTGGGGATTTATTTATTGGATGTTTGTATGTGTTGTACACGGGCGCATGGTTGTATCAGGAATTAGATTTGGTCTAGTCTTTGCATCTCTCAGATGATCTTGTTAATATTGTGCTGTCTATGTAAATGAATGTTCATGGTAAGCTCTGTCGTCTACATTGTAATTTTCCCAAGTGCCCTGAATTTCCTATTGAAACATACCTGGAAACCGACGAGAGAGGTTTTGTCCTGTTTATTAAAAAAAACAAACAAAAAAAAACATGTAACTTTCGTGTCCTCTTTCTATCTTTTGAGTCATAAAAAAAGCCTCTTTAACAGAAATAAAAGCTAAAAATTAAATTAAATTATATGTTTTCTTTGAAACATTTTGATCAGAGAAAGAAATTATGAAATGTATGTTTTATATGTCTGTTATATCTATGTGTGTGCGTGTATATACAAGTCCTTCTCAAAAAAATTACATATTGTGATAAAAGTTCATTATTTTCCATAATGTAATGATAAAATTAAAATGTCATATATTTTAGATTCTTTGCACACCAACTGAAATATTTCAGGTCTTTTATTGTTTTAATACTGATGATTTTGGCATGCAGCTCATGAAAACCCCAAATACCTATCTAAAAAAATTAGCATATTTCATCCGACCAATAAAAGAAAAGTGTTTTTAAAACAAAAAAAGTCAACCTTCAAATAATTATGTTCATATGCACTCAATACTTGGTCGGGAATCCTTTTGCAGAAATGACTGCTTCAATGCGGCGTGGCATGGAGGCAATCAGCCTGTGGCACTGCTGAGGTGTTATGGAGGCCCAGGATGCTTCGATAGCAGCCTTAAGCTCATCCAGAGTGTTGGGTCTTGCGTCTCTCAACTTTCTCTTCACAATATCCCACAGATTCTCTATGGGTTTCAGGTCAGGAGAGTTGGCAGGCCAATTGAGCACAGTAATACTATGGTCAGTAAACCATTTACCAGTGGTTTTGGCACTGTGAGCAGGTGCCATGTTGTGCTGAAAAACAAAATCTTCATCTCCATAAAGCTTTTCAGCAGATGGAAGCATGAAGTGCTCCAAAATCTCCTGATAGCTAGCTGCATTGACCCTGCCCTTGATAAAACACAGTGGACCAACACCAGCAGCTGACATGGCACCCCAGACCATCACTGACTGTAGGTACTTGACACTGGACTTCAGGCATTTTGACATTTCCTTCTCCCTAGTCTTCATCCAGACTCTGGCACCTTGATTTTCCGAATGACATGCAAAATTTGAGCGACAGTCCAGTGCTTATTCTCTGTAGCCCAGGTCAGGCGCTTCTGCCGCTGTTTCTGGTTCAAAAGTGGCTTGACCTGGGGAATGCGGCACCTGTAGCCCATTTCCTGCACACGCCTGTGCACGGTGGCTCTGGATGTTTCTACTCCAGACTCAGTCCACTGCTTCTGCAGGTCCCCCAAGGTCTGGAATCGGTCCTTCTCCACAATCTTCCTCAGGGTTCGGTCACCTCTTCTCGTTGTGCAGCGTTTTTTGCCACACTTTTTCCTTCCCACAGTCTTCCCACTGAGGTGCCTTGATACAGCACTCTGGGAAAAGCCTATTCGTTCAGAAATGTCTTTCTGTGTCTTACCCTCTCGCTTGAGGGTGTCAATGATGGCCTTCAGGACAGCAGTCAGGTCGCCAGTCTTACCCATGATTGCAGTTTTGAGTAATGAACCAGGCTGGGAGTTTTTAAAAGCCTCAGGAATCTTTTGCAGGTGTTTAGAGTTAATTAGTTGATTCAGATGATTAGGTTAATAGCTCGTTTAGAGAACCTTTTCATGATATGTTTTGAGATAGGAATTTTGGGTTTTCATGAGCTGTATGCCAAAATCATCAGTATTAAAACAATAAAAGACCTGAAATATTTCAGTTGGTGTGCAATGAATCTAAAATATATGAAATTTTAATTTTATCATTACATTATGGAAAATAATGAACTTTTATCACAATATGCAAATTTTTTGAGAAGGACCTGTATATATATATAAACATAAAATTATTTACAATTCACTTCACTTGATATCTTGTGGGGAAAAGGTAAACTACTAACTTGAGTCTTTAGAATTTGTGTGTATAATATTTTATCACGTTTCTTTAGACATAAACCAATTACAACCAAGTTTGGGCTTGGTAATATTAGACGAAGTATTTTATTCTCACCCAGGCTGTATTAAAAATACAGTAAAAGCAGCAATATTGTGAAATAATATTACAATTTAAAATACATTTTTATTTTAAAATATTTTAAGATGTAATTTATTCCTCTGATGGCTAAGCTGAATTTTCAGCATCTAGTCTTATGATCTCTTTCTTATATTCCGATTCGGTGCTCAAAAAAACATTTCTTATCATCAATGTTGAAAACAGTTGTGCTGCTTTATATTTTTGTGGAAACCGTGATAAAAAAAATTTCAGGATTCTATAATGAATAAAAGTTCAAAGGAACAGCATTAATTTGAAATAGAAACTGAAAGGCCTTTACTGTCACTTTTGATCAATGCAAAGCAATCTTGCTGAATTAAAGTATTGATTTATTTAAAAGAGATATGCACTCATACCAGAGTGTCCCGCCTAGTTCTTGTATTTCTTGTATTTTCAGTAGCATTATGCCATAATATAGAATAATAAATAGTACACTTTTTAGGCTGAGGAGGGGGGATCTTAGATATGGCTATAAGATCATGCTCTGCCTGATAACGTGTTGCTGAGTTTGTCCGTGCAGATTCAGCTCAATGTGGGAGTGTTTAAGGATCCCCAGTGAAGAAAACTGCCAAATGGCTGCCATGACTGGCTGTGTGTATAAATAAACAGCCGTCACACTGGCCTGCACTGATTGGACACACAATAATGAGCTGTGAAAGGCCAAGCACTGGTGTCACACACAGAGAGCTGTACTGCTAATTAATCCCAGACCCCATCAAACAATATAAACTCTCCTTATCTTCAACAGTTAGTGATTGATCACATCCTTCTACACTTTCTTACTTCCCTTCTTCTTTCATTTTCTTGGTCTTTTTTTTTTTTTTTGTCAGAAATTCTTTTTTTCTATCTTTTTCCCTTTTTTAAAATTCATGGCATGGTGATTTATGTTTATCAAAATTCCTCAAAATATCTTCTTTTGTCTTCAACAGAAGAAAGAAAGTCATACAGGTTATGAACGACATGACGGTGAGTAAATGATGACAGAATTTCCTAAAAATGAAGGGCACGTTCACACCAAGGACAAAAACTATAACAATAACTATAAGTGAATGGGCCTTAAGGGGCTGCAAATAAAATAAACAAGAAATCTTATTTTCCAGCCTCAGGCTAACAGTAGGCTACCACCAGGGCATGGCTATAACCTCCATATAATGTCAATATTCAGATTAATAGGCCTAATTAATAATGAGCTTAGAAATGTGGGTTTTCAGAAATCACTTTTACTCCCTCACTGTAAAAAAAAGAAAAGAACAGTACAATCAACTCTGAAGTCATTTCAACTAGTTCACCCAAAAAGGAAAATTTTCCCATGAATTACTCACCCCCAAGCCATCCGTCTTTCAAACGAATAAAATCAGAGTTATATTAACAATGTGCAAGCTCTTCCAACTATTATAATAGCAGTGACTCTTGCTTGAAGTAAATTAGCCGTAATCAACTTACGGAAAAGTGTAGCACCCGACCCGCGCTTCTCTCAAAATGCTTACGCTACGTCGGGCGCTACACTTTTTCCGTAGGTTGATTACGGAGGGCGATTCGCCGGAAGCTAGATAATTTACTTTATAAAGTTGTAAATATGGAGCCTAAATATGTAAACCTAGTATGACTTTAGGGTGAGTAAATAATGGGATTATTTTCATTTGGGGTAAACTAGCCGTTTAAATTACATTAAACTGACTAAAAACGAGTTGAATCTTGTATAAAAAAAAAGTTGAGAATTGCTTAATTTATTTAGATGAGTTGATGAGCAATGTAAACATATGCTGTCAAAACGTATTGATCATATATATGGCTAGAGCCATAACCCTGAAGCACTACCTGATTTCAGTTTTGGTATAGTTCGGAATTCATATCATTTTAATAGACAACACAAAATCTGGTAGTATCACTTCATTTTGGTGTGAAATTTATTATAGAAGAAAATATTATAATATTAAAATAGTAATTACCCATGACATTTCTTCTTTAAAAACACGTTTTGTGCTAACCCTGTGTTTTAAGGGGCATGAAGATCCTGTAAGGGGGGTGTAAAATTGGACACAAATGGCTCTGCTTCCTGACAATAAATCCTATGTTTATCCTTAATATCTCCGTCTACCCATTTTCAAACACAGAACCTCATAAACACACACATATACATCCTCTCATGCATCTCTGTTTAAATCCCTTTCTGTGTTAGTGTGTCTGTGATGTTTGGCTGGCCGGTTACAGACAGTTTGCTGCAGTCGGTCAGTTGGAGTGGACCTCTGAGGCCAGTGCACTTTTCAAACCCTCTTTGGGAGGCTAAATTGGAGTCAAGTTTCCCTCCGTAGGTTAAGTGTGAACCAGACAGCCGGGTGGTCTGTGACAAGGGCCACAAACCCACACTAATGGGTCTTGGGAGTATTCACAGACACGTACACACAACTGTAAAGGTATGTGTAGACATGCATAGACACTTTCCTTCAGACAAAATTTGGCCGGCACATCTGGCTCTTAGAACTTGAAGCGATTGTTTTGAGGATGGCTTATGTTGCTTAAAAAGATCCCTCATTATAAGAAGTGTGTGTGACACATGTAGGTTTTCATGATAATCCCACCAGCAGATAGTATGGCAGATTTAATGACCTTTATGAGTCTGCTTTCTTGGATAGAGTTACACACTGGTACTACAGTTGTGATGCATTTAACTTGATGTCCTCAGTTAATAGTATTTTATAAGTAATCTAGAAAAGTTGAAGGATCACATCTCCTTTAGTTGTTGTAATTGTATATGATCTTTATCATGTAAAATGAATCCAAAAGGCGGAGACCACAAGTGAAATTGATTGTTTTCTATTTTTCTGATTTAATTCATACCAGTTTGATCATACAACTTGAGTCTAAAGAGAAATGTATATAAATTTTATGAATTTTGCGATAATCACCAGCCGAATACACGTGTTACATGCCCAGTAAACATAGAACGTTGATATGAGAGTAAATATGATTTCAGAGACATTTGACACACCTAATTGAAGAAAACATGATATGGTTTGTATAATACTGAGGACTCCATACATCCATCTACCATACTGGGTCGCGGGTGTGCTGGATTATGATTGACAAACAGATTGTTAATGATGGTAAAGATGTTAGGGGAACGTTCTGGTAACGTTAGAATAACGTTCTGCAAACCAAAATCCAAGGGTTAGGCTAAGGTTCTAAATCCGTTAAGAAAACTTTCCTGACTAACCAAAACAAAACTTAGAAAAGAATGTTCTGGGAACCAAAAAACAAAATTATGTTATCTTATTTTTCCCTATTGTGAGGTAGGCGGCTTCTCAAACAAGAAAAAATGTAACAAGACGAACACTGCAACAGTACACTTATATTAATACTTAAATCTATCTTGTTTATATGAAACAAGAGAGGGCGATTAAATGATCAGCATTACTATGGGCGGTTGCGAATATTAGGACATAGTCTATAGTCTAGACCTAGATGGTGCAGTTGACCAATCAGAATTGAGTATTCCTGGAAGCTATATAAATTATAAATGCTATAATCAAAAAGCTATATAAATGAATAAATATACATAATAAAAAGCTGTATAACTGTAGTAGGCTAAATATTTTCGCGATAACAGGTTGGTGTAATTAAGTGCCTCTGTGCCAATTGTAATAAATAAAGAATTGTTTGAAATCAACAGAAAATCCACTCAATTAGTTGAAAAATGCAGGTAAACACGGAAACACCTGAAAGACTGGAATGCTGGTCCTCAATGATGTATATACGATTTAGTTTTGGTTTAATGGGAATGCACAAAGATACGGGTATGCTGTTGCAAAAATCAGGATAAAAAGTGTTCATTCAGCAGCTGTTAGTTAATTTAAATTCCTTGGTTTGAGTGAGCTAAACTGGAGGAAAACGACCATATCCAAGCCAGCTGGTGCATAATCCACTGAGATGATGGTTATATGTGTAATATTTATTTTGGCCCATAGAACAACACTTGAGAGTTTATTTCTAAATGCCTCTTTGTTATTCCCTCAAAAATTGTATTTTCACGGTATGAGTCACATGAGTAATCATGTCAATTACTGTGCACGGCCATATGTGCGGGTGAGAGAGATATTTATTATGCTAACCTCCTATTACAGCTTCTCAGTCAGGCATCTGAAAAGATATGTAAACACACAATTATCAGTGAATATTTCATGACGTCATTCCCAATCAAACAGCAAATTTTACATTTGATTTTAGAGCTGTGGGTGTCCATCTGTGTTTTTCATGTGTCAGTCGCTAATTTGGTTGATATGAGGATCACTCTTGCATCAACTACAGTCTGTCTCACAAGGCTATGAGAATGCTTGCATTTAGTGTACTGATCTGCTGAATCTCAGCTTTTAATGGACATATGGAGGCATAAAAGGAACTCAAATAAACATCTGATTGCTAAAATAAGCGTCAAACATTTACATGATGATACAAAAAGTGTTTGTGGTAAAACAGTTCATATGGAATGATAGGTAGTCTGGTTTACCTCAAGTCAACAAGTCAAGGTTATTTGCGTGTGGTGTGGATGTTGGTGCTTGGCATGAAATGGGAGTGAGAAATATCATATTTATGCCCTAAACTCAATATCATTTTTTACAAAGTCAGCAGTCTTTCATTCAGCAGCTTCTTATTCACGAGTTCACACTTGCATATAATTTATAGAGAGTAAATTTAAATGCATATTTGGCGTGCTGTCCGGATGGAGGGCTTCGAACTCGGACTTTGGCCCGAACCCAGAGTACCCCCTTGTTTGTAAGTGGTTTAGAACTAAAAGTGTGGAGAAGGGGTGGTGGAGGGATGCTGATAAACTGTCAACAAGCGGAGGTAAGACTGCTACCTATATATACCTCTTATTGTTGATTAGTTGAGTGCTCTCCACTCAGCTGTCAATTATCTAAACATGCTCCTCCCGAACCTTGTTAATAAAACATCATTTAATGTCTTATTTGCATTATAATCACAACATGTTCATTCATCTGAATAGTGGAGAACTGCCTCCCTGACTGAGCCTGTTTTTTTTTTCTCCCTCTACATTTGTCACCTGTTTTGTATGTAGTTTGGGTTCCTTGCCACCGTCGCCTCTGGCTTGCTTAGTTAGGGACACTTAATATTTAGCAAGATTATTGATTCAGGGTTCCTGCACATTTTCCATTTCAAAATCCCATTCTTTTCCAGACTCAAATTATTAACCCAAACATATTCAGACCATATTTAACATAAATGGTTCATACAGCATTATTGTCAGCTTTATATTTGGTATAGTACCATCACCTGTAAATATTTTAGACTATTGCTTGCACACAAGAAACTTTTCCTTGCCCTGAATAAACGATTCATATGCACAATGGAATTTTTTGCATGCTTACGCATTCCGATTTCTAATTTTATATACACTATAACCTATTTCCTTTGTGCATCACTGCCATCTTAACAAGAGCATGGATGCATGATATATTTGCTCAAAATGTGGTTTTCTTTAGGGTAGCACTTCTAATATCAAGGCCTAATGTCCAGTCAGAGAAACCATGTCACAAAATAGGCTGATGGCACAATACGGCTGTGTGCATTGTCCTATTTTCCAAGTTCAAGGGTCTATAAAAAAGTGTTCAAAATGTGGATTTTGTTAGGGCAGTACATCATATTTTAAGGACTTAGGTCTGCTTTAATGCATACTTTGTGACGGCCCAAAAAAAACACACCACGGTGGCTCAGGGTGTACTGTCCTATTTGCAAAGTTTAATGGTTTCTCATGCGTGTATATTTAACATTTTTGCAACGTTTTTTTTTTAGAGGTAATACGTTGCTAAGAATATTGTGAGAAGAAACCCAAAACGTTTATAACCTGCATTTTTGCATAATGAAAAAGTGCATCTTGAATTCATTTAGTAGTGTTTGGCAATCACTAAAGAATCACTGAACAGCTGCCATGAAAACACACTTCTTGTATGATACATTTATTTTCACTCAATTCTTAATCTTCTGTTAAAGAAAACTAAAAAAAGGGGCAATAATCTAGAAATGCAAATATTTTTTGTGACGACATTATGTTGCTAATGTATTAATTTTAAATAATCATAATAATACATTTTATTATTATTATTTATTTGAGAATTTGTTATTTTGAAGCCCTTTAGGTCAACTTTTATTGCTTTTAAATTTACTAAGAGAAAATGTCTGTTTGTTCTAGTTATACACAGTGATTAGTTAACGGATGAAGGTGTCTCCTACTTCTATCCGGATGGACAGCTCTGACGGATGTATGAGCAGGCCTGATAGCAAACATAGATTCTGCACTCTTCGCATGCAAATATAAAACTGAGCACCGGGAAACATAACTTGATTAGCAGCTAATGTTCCTCCCAGAGAGACCATCAATCTTCATCAGAACCCCACCCCTCCCTCAGCGTTGAGAGCATATTTGGACAACTGAGTTTGGTTTACGCTAGGAGTGAAAATATATAATAAACACACAGATTAAACTCTTTTGATGCCGGCGGCTTGAAATGGTATGATTTAGTGCTGCTTGGAGACGTGATTGCACATGAAACAAGGGCGATGACGCTTTTGCAGTATGGCTCCTTTTCTCTCATTCTTGATTTGACCCCTGTCTGATCTATCAGGCCTTGTCAGCTCAGTCTCAAATAAGCTATTTGAGGAGATCCAAGTTTAGAACCATGGCCGATAGACCTCTTCATGACTGGACTCTTGGTAAATGGTTCATTGTGAAAATAAATACAAATTAATGATTGATTAAATAAATAATAATTTCTAGTCAATTTTCTCACTTTATCTATATTTATCTAAGTTTGTCATTAGGGGGTGGTCATGGCATTTTAAAGTAAACACCCATGATATTTATATACAGAGCATCCGGAAAGTATTCACAGCGCTTCACTTTTTCCACATTTTGTTATGTTTATAACAACATAACAAGCCTTATTCCAAAATGGATTAAATTAATATTTTTTCCTTAATTCTACAAACATTACCCCATAATGACAACATGAAAGAAGTTTGTTTGAAGCTTTTGCTCAATACTTTGTTGAAGCATCTTTTTTTTTCAAACTCCAGGCGGCCTTTCACTGAGGAGTGGCTTCCGTCTGGCCACTCTACCATACCCTGATTGGCGGAGTGCTGCAGAGATGGTTGTTCTTCTGAAAGTTTCTCCTCTCTCCACAGAGAAATGGTGGAGCTTTGTCAGAGTGACCATCAGGTTCTTTGGCCACCTCCCTGACTAAGGCCTCATTTACACTGCATGGTTGAAGTGACCCACTTACGATTTTTCCCTCTCATGTGGCACAGATCGGATATGACGTGTGAACGTGTTGGCAGGAAAAAAACGCATGAATTCCGATATCCTCAGATCGGATTCAGGCCTCACTCATATGTGGTAATAAATCCGATGTGGTTCGGATACGTGCATTTGCGTCTGCCATGTAAGCGGTCAAATCGGATGTTTCTCAGTAAATGCGAGTCATAAGTCATTGAAAAAGGGACGACGACGAATGACATGGACACAAACTGCGATCACAAATTCGCTCAGGCTGCATCAAAGGCTGTCCTATTTTTTTCTCTCCCTTACGAGAGCAATGTTTTGGTGAACTTTGAGGATAGTGTGGAAAGCAAAACACTGAATAATCATTTCGTCTGCATCCATTGCATATCGTGCCTTTTCCGGGCCAGAACATCTTTGGCTGTTTTCGCCAGTGTATAGTGTAAATTCAAATATCGGACACGGGTCGCTTTTAAAAGATGATGTAAGCACATAGTCAAAAAAAACGGATATAGTCACCGAATCGGAATTGTGCATCAAGACTTGCAGTGCAAATGCGGCCTAAGGCCCTTCTCCCACGATCGCTGTGTTTGGCTGGGCGGCCAGTTCTAGGAAGAGTCCTGGTGGTTCCTAACTTCTTCCATTTACGGACGATGGAGGCCACTGTGTTTATTGTGACCTTCAATGCTGCAGAAATGTTTCTGTACCCTTCCTTAGATCTGTGCCTCGACACAATACAGACAATTCTTTGGACTTAATGGCTTGGTTTGTTCTCTGACAGGCACTGTTAACCTTATAAAACCTTATGTGGGACCTTATACAAGTGTGTGCCTTTCCAAATCATGTCCAATCAACTGAATCTACCACAGATGGACTCCAATCAAGTTGTAGAAACATCTAAAGGATGATCAGTGGAAACAGGATGCACATGAGCTCAATTTTGAGTGTCATGGCAAAGGCTGTGAATACTTATTTTTTCATTTTTTATAATACATTTGTAAAGATTTCAAACAAACTTCTTTCACGTTGTCATTATGTGGTATTGTTTGTAGAATGTTGAGGAAAATAATGAATTTAATCCATTTTGTAATAAGGCTGTATCATAAAATGTGGAAAGATGAAGCGCTGTGAATACTTTCCGGATGCATTGACATGTATTAATGGCACAATGAATAACTAAATACATAATTTGACTGATATAATGTTAACAATCATAAAAAAATGGTTCCATACAATAATCCAGTGAAAAGCCTTTCACTTGTGGTCTGAATCAACAGTTTGTGGATCTGAATCAATAGGTTTTTGCAAAAAGAATGAATAATGACTTTAGCTCAGCCAAAACAATAGGTTTGTGTGACAGAAATTATTATGATTTTTTTTTTTAACTGCTTCAAATTAAACTGCAATCAAAGTCTGCTCTATAGTCAATGTGCCTTCATTTGGCACCTCTCACAGTAGAGCTCTTGTGGTTACGGCCACAGAAAGTCTGCTCTATTTCCAGTCAAAATAAATGAAAATGAGACCGCTCTCTGCTCTCGAGTGTGAATTTTGTACACTTTAAACGCTTGGGAAGATAATCTTTCTTCTCATGTTTATTTTAATATAATGCTTGAGAAGGATCGAACACAAACTGAGAATGTTGTCATTAGAAAAAAATCACATCCAGCTCTGTGGTCCATCAGCTTCAAACTGTTGAGACAACATTTGCCTTCTGTGATACTTTTTTTGTGGTTATCAAAAGATATCCAGATTTCCAGTAGTTAAGACATTTAGCTGTCCATCTGTATGACATCACTGGATCTTCGCAGAGATTAAAATGAAAATACGGATAAAACAGACATAACCATCTATGTGTGCTAATAATGTGAGGTTAAATATTGTAACTACATTGTAACACTAGAGGGCCTAATTATCTTTAGCAATGTAAAGAGACAATGAAAGATTTTTGTATGCATTTCATATATAGTGCTTTGTGCTAAACAATTTATTCCACTTATTTGGGTGTAATTATTATAAATTATTTTTATCATTATTATTTTGGTGTAATGCAATAACGCTGCATCGGTAAAGGTCATACTTAAAAGTCATGGAATAATTCATTTCCTATGAGGCGGATGATGTCATGATGAAATTACGCCGAATATGAAAGAGCATTCTTTTATTATCTTAAAGATCACCTTAGAGATAGCAGTGCTTGGTTATGATCATGAATGGCAAATCCAGGGCTGCGATCCAGAAGAGCCCTAGACTGCTCCATCTAAGGAGCCCGTCTGTGAAGAGGAGAACAGATGGAGGCAGCAGATTGAGAGATGTAGTCTCTTTCTCTCTAAACCTTCGGATGGATGACGCTCTATTTACACGTCTGACCAAAAGAATCCTATACACAGGAAATGCTTGTGGATGTGAGTTCCTCTGCTCGAATGTGGGGAAGCTTATTTATTTCCACAAGCATTCCTGATTTGCACTCACTGAGGCTTAAACCTTTCAGTTCAAAAACCACTTATGGCTATATATGGTGGCAAGAAATACATGTAGTAGACTAGTTTCACAGTTCAAGATTATGTATAGTCCAGGAGCAACAAGTAGTCCTTGATATATATCTAACAAAAAGCACTTCATTAAGTAAAACATATTTAAAGAAAACACACAAGCACAAATGTAAATTCCTCTTTTAACTTAATAAAAATAGGTTTCTTTGGGATTCCAGTTTAGTTATCGCTAGGAAATTAAAGGTATTATCAAAATAAGCAACTTTTTTAAGTTGTACAAGATTCAACTCAATTTTAAGTCAGTTTAATGTAATTTAAGTAGAAATGACTTAAACATCCAAGTTGATAGTAGGCCTACTTAAAATTTTAAGGCAGCAACTTTTTTTCTAACGGTGCTCATAGTTTATTTGAAGAATTGAGTTCTCTGTTTAACTCGATATGAATCTCACATTGAATGTCTAAGGTACAAACCAAGTAATTGCCTCTTATTTACATAAATGTATCTTTAAGCAGTAAATCAAGTTTGAGTTTGTATGTAGAGGGCAAGAACAACAGCACAATGCAATTTGTCAAGTATCTGTCATAAGCACTGAGAGGAACATATAAAACTCTTGTTCATATAAACAATAACATTTTACAAAGACATCTGTGTTTTGGATGGTTTGCATTCAAAGAGTGCGTTCTTGATCATTGTATACACATCATAGAATGAACTACTGTTAGTATACTGTACAGTACAGGCCTGTTCTGTAGATTGGCCAGGCCACCCATGTTGAATCCCATAACGACAACAACAACAACATAATAGTAGAAGAAGAAATAATAATAATAATAATAAGCTTATCCTGAATTCTCGATATATGTTTTAAAACTTTTGTTTGCAAATAATAACAATAAAGAGAAAATAAGAATGTTACAGAATTCAACGAATCTTTCGAGACGTCAAACCAGTAAGTTGAATATATTTGCTAAACGGTCTGTGATTCGTGACGCCGTCAAAAAAACAATTTCTCGTCTGTTTTCTCTCTGAAGTTGAGCAGTTTATCAGGACAGGTGAGAGACAGGTAGGAGCAGAGCGGGAATCCGCGCGGGTACAGCTGAGGGTGCGCGTGTGCGATCAGCGAGGAGGTGAGCGCGTAACCGCGCGACTCCACACACTCAACCGGCGCTCCTCCAGCAACGCCGCACCTCCGTTGGAACTGGTTCTCCTTTTTCGACAGAATACTGTCGATGCTAAACTCCTTCGATTTGTCTGTGCTTTTTCGAGGGTGCGTCTGCGCATTTATTACTTTGGATTTGGCGTCTCCATTTCGCGCGCTTCCGATGACACTATTCACGGGTTCCAGCGTGTCTTGCGCGCTTAAATGCGGTGTGTTTGTGCGATTTAGAGTGTTTAGAGACACTGTGCTGGTCTGTTCAGGCGTCGGGCATCTCGGGTTAGCGCCCACTGTGGTCGAGGGTGCCAAACACCAGTCTTTCGTGGAGTCGGAGGCGTGTGTGGCCAAATTAGCCTCGCTATTTTGTGGTTGGTTGCCGTTAAACTTCTCGTGGACGCTTTTATCTGTTTCAGGATGTTGCTGTTTGCTTAAATTTGACTCTTTCTCCACGTGGGTGCTGTGATGAAGTTTGGAAGTCGTCGCTCGTGTTCTCTTGTGACCGATTTTAGTCTCACCCGTCTCCTGAGTCCTGCACTTTCTCTTCCGTCGCCGGTAGTTTCCGTTCTCGAACATGTCCAGACATTTGGTGTCCAGCGTCCAGTAGCTGCCCTTCCCCGGTCGCCCTTTTTCTCTGGGCACTTTAATGAAGCAGTCGTTCAGCGAGAGGTTGTGGCGGATTGAGTTCTGCCAGCCTTGCTTGTTGTCATGGTAATAGGGGAAGCGGTCCATGATGAACTGGTAAATCCCGCTCAGCGTCGCGCGCTTGTCCGGCGCGTTCTTAATGGCCATGGCAATGAGCGCGATGTAGCTGTATGGAGGTTTCTGCGGAGGTTCCTGCCGGCTGGACGCGAATCCCAAAGCGGGAATGATGCCTCCAACTTCGCCACCGTAAACATAGATTAGGGAGGAATTCGATAAACTGAGAGCCGAGGCAGCCACGCCGGGCTGTGGCACTGGGCTGTGGTATAAACTCATGACTTCGGAGGACAGTTTCAGTCTGGGGAGATCGCCACCGGTGTGTCCGCTTCATGAGTCTAAATGTTAAATAATTGTTGTCCGTTTTGCTGTTTTATGTTGACTTAACGCTGGAAAATAAATTGTCTATGATAAACATTCGTTGTGTTCCCTCAGCCCACCCACATTAATTAAATTTTCATTGCCGAAAGTCTCGAGTCTCTCTCTCTCTCCGCGTGTCCCCTGCCTACCAGCCAATGGTGTGCTCGGTTATTCCTTCATTTGTTTATAGAATTAGTCTGTTGATAAGTCTGCCCACCCAAGTTGAATCAAGCTGTGTTTATTTGGAAAAATTTCCGGGCACCCAATACATAAACGCACTGATCTGATGTTTGAAATATCACGTCCACCCTTAACGCTGAAAGTTGCTCGCACAGAGAGAACAAGCAAACATGACAGAGCTCTTTTTGGGAGTTGCTTTGGGTTGCAAGAAAAGAAAACAAAGCAGGCTATGTAAAAGAAAATAACGGTAACGCTTTACAATAAGGTTTCATTTGTTAACATTATAGTTAGAACAACACAGCATTTATTAATAAATGTCAATCCCAACATTAGTTAATGCACTGTGAACTAACATGAATACAAACATTTCATTAACATATTTCAAATGCTGTAGTAAAATAAAGCCTACGTTAAGTAGTTAACTAATGTTGACAAATTAGACTTTGTTGTAAAGTATAACCAAAATATATATTTTTTCTTTATAACTCAGATTCTGGACACCACAAGTGACATTCACATAGAAATACTAAATCCCTTTGCTAAAAAAGATAATCTAGAATTCAGGAGAATCTAATTACAAAGTTAAATAGTGGATGTTTATTTTGCACTGCACTTTTGACTGCTATTTTGATTGCAAAACGTTATTTACCATATATAAAATAGCTATACAAGTCAATAGGCTACATAAAATATTGTTATTGTAAAAAGTATGACATAGGCCTATTGTAATGTAGGAAGAACAAGTTTATTTGAAATGTTTATATATTAATATTTTTGTATTTCAATGTAATTAACCCACAACTATAATGATAATGTTACAGAGGAAAGATATCATCAGCTGTTGTGGAAGCTTATAGTTATCTTTATATTTATTGTTGTTGGTGTTAACGATAATATAGTTCTAAAAATCGTTCTTAATAATAGCAGAGTTCACACCACAGCTTAAACGATACGGCACAGAGAAATGATATCACTGGAATCACTTTCAGAACGATTTTATCCTGCTGATGAATGATAAAAAGATATATATATATAAATGTATACATCTATGTATAAAAACATCGACAGCCAATCAGAATCCACCCTGCTGTAACGAGCGCAAGCATTTAAAGTGACAGACAAGCATGCGCTTAGAAAGAAACAGAACGTATGCTCGTTCTTGGTGTGAAAGGGCCTTAACTCTCACTGGAGTAGTATTAGACTGTGTTGAGTTAGTAGAATAAGTTAACATGTAGGCTACTTCCAGTTACTACTTCCTAGTTAGAAGCATGTCCAAAGAGGACAACCGAAATAAACTGCAAACAATAAGAACTGCCTTATAAAAATGGGAATAAAACTAAGATTCATGAGGAAAATGGTATTCCTATTGCCTGCACAAATCATCTAATTTATTTCAATTTTATTTAAAAGTTCTTCTCAGTGCTATGGCGTGTTTTATGTTGTATTGTATCTTCATTATATTATTTTATTATTGTGTTATTACTGGGCTTGATCATGTTTTGTGTCTATATGAACACTAAGGTGTGAATTTATCAGTGTATTTTACAATAACGAGCTAAAAAGATGTTGGGTTTGTTGGTATGTTAGTATTATAATTTAATGACAAGAAAATTATATTATGCAATACTTGTAATATCGTCACTGAATTTTGGTCATATTCTAGCAACCACAGCTGCTAGTACAAAACCATTTTACCATATAGCTATCACATAAAGATTTCATCAGTTTGCTAACAATAGATGAAAGAGCAGTGATATCCAAAAAAGGAAAACTTGGCTGGACGTAAGGAGAATCTGTATTATTTGTGGATGCACGCATGATGCTTTATATGTATTTTCCTGTTTATAGGACCGAGAGGGATTATAACAACTTTACAAGTGCACACAGCTGGCCTGTGATTACATTATGCGTTCTGAGGTTTTGTGGATAAACTTAAAAGTTTTTTCCTGAGTTTGTACTATCCCTCTAAAGACGGTGATTCATAAAGTTTTAGACTAAAAATCCAGACCGACAGCACTCCACTCTAATTGATTCTTATGCTTCTTATGCTTGCTGGTTGTTTAATCTAACAGATGTTGCCATTTTCTTTGAGCATGTCTGACCTTTCCATATTGTTTTATTGTGCTTTATAACAGAAAAAGCATGGCCTGTTTTGTCACAGAATATGAATTGCCTTTGTTTTTCATATACTATATCTTGCGTCATTATTGACAGCTCTTGAAACATCATTTTATTCCAGTTCTCTTCATTCAACGTGAATTTTTAATCAGCGCATCTGTCTTCTGGACTCAAAACAAGGAGAGAAATGTGGTTTTAGATTGTTTGTATAAGTAGACACAGATTTTTCTGTTATTTTTAACCGTTAGCAACATGTGTTAAAATTCCTTACTTTTTGTTTTATTCATCATGTTCCCATTTGAAGGATAAAAACAAACAAAAACCCCTGTGAAACAGACTGGCCAGGTTTGTTACCAAACACAATAAATAAAATCAGGGCCAACAATGTTTCCACAAACAATGTAATTGGAGTTTTGATCTGGGCTATTGGTGCAGAGAAAGTCAAATTATTCACAGAGCTTTTGCAAATCACTCGCAGTGTCTCGTTCAGTCTTTTAAATCAATTTATGTCAAATGTGAATCTATTGCATACTATTCAGAAGAGTTGTATGTATCTTTCATTCTGTTTGGACAGTTGTTGTTTACTAGGTCTTTTCATACAAAGCTACTTACAAAGCTACTTAATTATAGGAAAAGGCCAATATGGGGTTAAATTGGGTTTGCTTATAGAGACACAAAAGCATGTTCCCTATAATAAACAAACAATAGTTTGTTACATATACAAACTATCAAAGAATATGCATACACTGTACCGCTTTAGCATATGACTAACACAAGGAGGTTCATCTGGATCTTAAAAGTACTGTATATGATGATTTTCATACGAAAATGAATTATATTATACATGTTTTAAATCATTGATGCACAAAACAAGAACTCTTCAGGTTCTGAATGCTGCTCTCATTCTATATTTATTGTATTCTATTGGTTAATTTTCATAAGGGATATTCATGGCTATATTTCACTATTTGAATGCATGTGCCTTTTAGTTTATTGTACAAGGATTCATGCAGGACACACGTTTTATAATGTTTTATAAAACTGACCTAATCGCAGAAAACACAGACAAATGTACAGTAAGTTCAATGAGAGCAAAGGTGAACATTTCATTTGAACATTTTAAATCATGTGTAACCCACAATAAAATATGGACTCAAGAGGTTACTTAAGAGGTTTACGGATGTATTTATGTGTAATCAAAAACACCTCAGAGATAAAACAATAAAACTTAATCTCAGCATTTACCTCTGTGTTATCATCACTTGAAGGCCTACTGTTATGCAAGCTCTTGCCAGCCACTATAGAGGCCTTCAATAAATGACGCCATCTGGTGGCTTTTTTTATATCGGTATTCTCAATCTACCACCTTTTCAAATGGCTGTGCTCGATCATTGGTGTGACTTTTCATGTACGCGACCACCAACTCAATTTACTGATTTAGCTGTAATATCTAGCCTTAGGACAAATAAGAAAATGATGAACAAGAAAAATAAATAAAGAGATGCATATTTGACACTTTGCCATCTTCCTCGGCGACAGACACAGTAAGAAGACTAATAAAAGGGTTAGTTCACCCAAAAATGAAAATGCTGTCATTAATTACTCACCCTCATGTCTTTCCAAACCCGTAGGACCTTCGTTCATCTTCGGAACACAAATGAAGATATTTTTTGATGAAATCCGAGAGCTCTCTGTCTCTGACATAGACAGCTATTTAATTACCACCGCCAAGACCCAGAAAGGTAGTAAATGCATCGTTAAAATAGTCCATGTGACCCTTTATTTTATTTTATTTTCTTTAAAGAGAATTGTGGTGGAAAATTGTCATTCAGTTTAGCCAAAAAAATAAAGTTTAATAAATACCAGCAATCTTGAAAAGCTGTTGGACTAATCACATTAAAATGATAGGCTTTAGAAATTACAAGTAATACAAAAATAAAGCAGTATATCTCTCATAATTATTTTCTTTACTTCAAACACCAAATTAATTGGTGTGCTTGATAAAAATAATAATAATAATAATAATAAAAGATTAGTGATTCATCAACAAAATGTCAACTGCACTCTGCACTCTCTGACTTTTATTTTGAAAATTGCCGCCAGGAAGTGCTATCTCGTTCGCATCGGAAGTTGAATTATCAGCTGATCATGGTGTTTTGGATGGAAGTTGCTTTTGGCACGGAGGGGCTCTTTCTTTTCCATCTTAAGCAAATCTTAAACGTCAAAGACACCGGGAAATAAAGCTGCATGTAACAGTGCGGCGCTTCCATAACCGAAACGGCCGAACGCGGAGAAATCCGTGTTATTATGAACAGATGGTGTTCATAAGTGCTGATCTGTTTGCTTGCTGTTGAATCATCGGAAAGAAAGAAAACAACGTCAGGCGAAGCTCGTGCGAGTCACTGATAGTCAGATGTGTGTGTCTTGGGTCATCTAGACCGGTCATAAATAGCTTAAATGCATGTAATGCAACTGTGTGGGCACGAAAGGTTCCTCGTTCGCTGTAATAAATAGTAGCTTACGTGTTTAATGTGATTCAGGAGTAAGTCAAAGGTCAGAGTAGAGTGTTTTTTTCTTCTTTTTTTAAAACAGACAGACGTTTTAAAAGATACTTTATTCACATGTGTGTGAGTTATAAGATTATTATAACGCATTGAATTAATTCGTGCTTAAGGAAGTTGATAAAAGAGCAGCAACCTGTAACCAATTGTTCCTTCCTGACATCAGCTCGCTGTGACTGACATCCAGTTTACTTGTCTAATTTATTTAAGCTTTGTCATATTGACTTTTTATATAAGTGTGTGTGTCTGTAACTCATTTTATAGTGTTATTTATAAGCATGGTGACAGTGGAATGCGTTGATAGCTGGATTGCATCACTTGTGTTTTGACATATCTGACGTCAGGGTGTCTTGTGTCACTCAAACTGTGTTTAAAGTGTGTGGGAGCTTTTTAAACATACTACTTCGTTGTATTTGGACTGCTTTGTTGATTTAACGGTGGATTATTCAAGATTTTTTGAGAGGGAAGATTCAGATCTGGCACAGTCAGAGATCCTCGTTGATATCCCCAATTTCTCCCCGCCAATGCTGGATCTGGAGGTCGTTCCTGAGCGATCTTTGGGAAATGAACAATGGGAATTCGCATTAGGTGAGTGTGGAATACGTTCAAAATCCGGAGTAACCATTGCATGTTGCACACAGGATGTTTGCAGACTTTTTTTTGAAAATAAACAGTTTTATTGGACATTATAGTCAGTAGCCGTCAGGATTTCACGATTGCATCACATGCTTTTTGACACGTTCACAGCTGACCTGAAAAAGGCCTCTGTTGCACTGAAGGAGTCATTTTTCCTTTTAGATTTTTTCACTAGAGCTGAGACAGGAATTTAATTTATGTTGCGATACTGACATTATCCAACAAAACATTTCCCAATTTATTTCGTTCTACATACCGAATGCATGCAACAACAAAAAATAAAAATGCATGTGTACATTAAATATAAATACGAGTTTATTATATGTTATTGTATATTATCATTATTACCTATACTTAATAATTTAATTATCTTGTAAATCATTGTCACCATGAAATCAAAATGGACTATTCTTATTCAATTTTTTTTATAGAATATTGCAGTATTATGAATAATTACAATGATTTATTTGTACTTATCCTTTTTTTTAAATTCATCGTTATATTTTTTTTAATTCATGTGCCCGTGTAATCTTTAATCAAAATAACTTCAGCTCCCTATTGGCGCAACATCTCTCTTCTCTAATGAAGTGTTTACTGGCGCAAGGGTGGGACAACCTGTCACTCACATGACATCACAGCAATGTGCCCGCCCACGCATGATTAGCACCAATGTTTCCGGAAGTATTTTTTCATACATTTCTCCCATAGGGATTTTTACAAAAAAGTATTCGTTAAAGTATTAAAAGCCATGAACCAAGCCAACCAGATACATGGTGAATAACATTACAAATCTTGATTTGAAGCAAAAACAAATATTTGAAAATCTGACAAAAATACAAAAGTACAAGACTTTGTATGTAACGGCTTTAGTGAGTGAAGGAACTAACTTACAATTCCTTGAAGCATTGCGAACAGCATAATCAAATTTAAAACGGTGGAGGAATTTAAAACTACTAATTTAATTACTAATTTATATTTATTTTTTGCCACATTTGGCTAGTTTCGCCTTGCTGATTGGTGGAATTTTCATGGGTATTGTAGTTTTTCATTACAAATTACACTGTTTTATTTAAAACGAATATGTTGAAATAATGTGAGCTGATGTTAAAAATCTGTTTCCCACAATAGGCTAGAAGAAATTCATGCAACTTCCGTTTCATGTTGACGTTAAAATGTTGTCAATGTTTTTATCATTCATCAGCTTCAATATTGTTCCTTTGTGACATTATTGTTATTTTGGTGTGGGATCCACTATTCTTTTATGGTTATATTTATCGTTTTTGATGTGAAAGGACCTTTAATCTTCAATTTAAGTCACTTTTGGATGTAGCTAGTAGCTGTGTTATTTTTTTGAGCATTAAAAAAAATCACTCTGTGCAACTTAACCAATAACAATCCACTATTTCAAAAAGCTGTGTAATAATGAATAATTATAAACAGTGACAAGTTATTTTGTGTTTTATGCCCTGTAATTATGATATTTACTACAGCAGCTTTTACAGCTGTTGCCTCCACTTCTTTTATAAACATGTGAACTGAGTCCTGACAATCTATTTGTTTGTCTGGATTGGTTTCCAGGGATGCCATTGGCCCAGGCCATTTCCATTTTACAGAAACACTGCAGAATCATCAAAAATGTCCAGGTGCTATACAGCGAACAAGTAAGGATATGTTTTTACTATTATTTTCTATAAATGTCTGTGTGCACTGAAGTTAATCACATAGATTATTTTTGTATCCTTATCTGATCTGTTTTTCTTCCCCAAACAGATGCCACTCAGCCACGACCTCATTCTCAACTTGACTCAGGATGGAATTAAACTGCTTTTTGACGCCTGCAATCAGAGACTGAAAGTGAGAGACAACATCTGTGTGTGTGTGTGTGTGTGTGTGTGTGTGTGTGTGTGTGTGTGTGTGTGTGTGTGTGTGTGTGTGCGTGCATGGTTTATTTCTTACACCCGTTACATTACATTGCATCTCCATTGTTTTTGCAGGTAATTGAAGTGTACGATTTGAGCAAAGTGAAACTGAAATACTGGTAAGTGATTTTCTGTTTTTGCCACAATAGTTGTGGATTACATTTGTGTTTCACTCTTTTTCTATATGTTGTAGATGCTGACATTCTAGCATCTACCTCTTTGTCAATGACAGAATTGTAAAATGACCAGTTCCTCTGTTCCTTACAGTGGAGTACATTTTAACTCTCAGGCAATAGCACCTACTATTGAGCAGATTGATCAGTCCTTTGGCGCTACTCATCCAGGAGGTGAGATTTTTAGTTCGTGTCAGTTATTTCTCCAGACATCTCGTTGCTGTGTGTGTGTGTGTGTGTGTGTGTGTGTGTGTGTGTGTGTGTGTGTGTGTGTGTGTTTATTGGGGGATTCATGTTCTCTCTTTCCAGTCTACAATGCTGCCGAGCAGCTCTTCCACCTGAATTTCCGAGGGCTTTCCTTCTCCTTTCAGCTGGACTCCTGGAGTGAAGCTCCTAAATATGAGGTCAGACTATGTTCCCTTCCTGTGTTCATGCTCTTACAAAAAAGTACTGTGGTATTACCATTATATGGATACTAATACTATGGTTCTGAATGATACCATATTCATCATGGTATTCAGATGGAACTTCAATGAATACTATGCTACTACCATGGTACATATTCCAAGAAGCATAGTATTGGCATATATCTGAATAAGCATGGTATTTTCCAATTCTTAAGTGTTTAATGTCCCTTCTGTATAGTATTTATTCTGTGCACAGAAATGTAGGAAATAGCCCACTGATGACAAAATAAATGCATTAAACAATATGTATGATGTATGCTTAATTTCATGATAAGTATTCAATTAATCGTGATTAATCACAAAAAGGGTATGATTAATCGCAATTTAAAAATATTTGATCTTTTGACAGCCCTAATAATGATGATATGTAATAAGACAAAATTAAGTATTACTTTATAAAGTAAAATAATAATAAACAAATAAATGAAATATTACTTTACTATTAATTAAGTACTTTAAATATTAGAAATACAGTAACACTATTATTGCATGTGATCCAATTATACCAATGTCAGTGTTATGTTAATATTATTTATATACTATTATAGTTTGTTTATTTGTATTAATATTTTGAATCAGGTTATTTTATATTTTCAGTCTTCAGTTTTTTTAGTTCATTTTTAGTCATTTTGTTATGTTCTTCGATGCTCACATCATCACAATAATGATTTTGGATAAATTCATACATTGGGCTGGTGTTATTTTATCATTAACTGGAACTAAAACTATTAAAATATTTTTGTTCATTGAAATAAAGCCAAAATAAAATATAAATATTACATTAACAACTTAAGCTAAATTCAAAGTTTACGTTTTTAATGTAATATTTATATTTTATTTTATTTCAATGAACAAAAATGTTTTAATAGTTTTAGCTTCAGTTAATGATAAAATAACCCCAGCCTGATGAATGAATTTATCCAAAATACGTTATTGTGAGGATGATGTGAGCATCTTTTCACCAGAGGGTCTCCTGCACAGACACTGCATTCTACTCCTAGCTGTTTTGCTTTGACAGCCTAACTTTGCCCATGGCTTGGCCTCCCTGCAGATTCCCCATGGGGCCACTGTCAAACGGATGTACATTTACTCTGGAAACAACCTTCAAGAAACCAAGTAAGATTTGTGCATTTGTTTGAATAACTGAGGCCTTTGTGTGAGGGGAAAATGTGTAAAAAAGACACCACTAATGAATGATTATATGCATAAGACTATTGAGCATGGATGTGTTTACTAACAGAATGTAAGGTTCAAAGTCATCGTCTTATTATGTCCATTTGTAATTTTGATGTGACCCAAGGGGAGCATTAATCTGCATTTAGTGTGTTACCATGGGCATCTAATTTTGATTGTTCAGTTTAAGCGTTTGTTAAGAACCTCATGGGTTGCATTTCCTCATTGTAAATTATATATTTCTTCACAGGGCTCCGGTGATGCCTCTGGCCTGTTTCCTTGGTAATGTGTATGCTGAAAGTGTGGAGGTGCTGAGGGATGGGGTGGGACCGATGGGTCTCAAACTTCGTCTCCTCACCGCAGGTATTACAGCCAGTCCAGATTCATTCACTAATGTCAGAATCATTGTGTGATGTTTCTAGTAAATATGCACATGACTAACTTCATTTTAGGCATGCACACCTTTTAATAAGAGTTTCATATTGTTTCATATTCTCATGAACACTTGCTTGTGTCATCGCCTTCATCCTGTACTTTAATTTCACACCACTCTAATTTCTATGTATTTTAATTCATCATAATATACCATTACAACAAATATATCTTGTTTTGAGGGCAAAAGTTTCCTATTCTTCTGTGTTTAAAGGCATGTCACAACATGTTATTTCCTATTCCAAAGTTATGTGGTGCTTAGAAATCCACCATAAATAATGTGTGCTTGTGAAACATTTGTGCTGATTAGTCATTACCAACAAAAACAAACAACATAGGTTTATTTTATCATTATAGCATAAACCACAGATCTGGAAAAATCATAAATGAATCCGGTTCAGGTTCATGATCTGTCAGACTTGGGGACTCATTTATAAAACTTTTATTAGTTCGTCCTAAAAGTATGCGTACGCACAAAAGCTAGATTTTGCAAATGCCAGAACCTACACAAAATTCCCTTTATAAAACCCAGTCAGTGGATTTTTGTGTGTACATGCGTCCCCCCCCCATATATGGAGCTTAGTTTTACTATGCGTAATGTCATCTGCATATCATTTGCATATGCATATTCATCCATGTCACACAATGTTTAATGGTACAAGACATTAGGAAACAAAGAAATATGGATGTGCCATTACATCGCTAAACATCATTCAGCAGCCTATCCATGCCTTGTTTATGAATAAAAAAATAAATAAAAATAGTATAAAAACATTTCAGAGTTTTTCTCAATCTTTTCCACTGGCCAAATAATATTGTTTATAATGAGTAAACAAAAATGTCTTTAATAAACAAATGATTTATTAATATTTATTTATTTTTAAGGACATTTACAGTACCGTTCAAAAGTTCAGTACGTTTTTGTTTTGTTGCAAAGACGTATTCAATTGATCAAAAGTCACAGTAAAGGCATTTAAAATGTAATAAAATATTTCTATGCTGTTCTTTTGAAATTTCTATTCATCAAAGAATCCTCCACAAAAATACTAAGCAGCACATCTCTTTTCAACGTTGATAAATATTTCTTGAGAAATAGATCAGCATATTACAATCATTTCTGAAGAATCATGTGACTGAGGACTGGAGTAATGATGCTGAAAATTCAAATTTGATTTTATATTAGAATATATTAGATTTTAAAAATGTAATAATATTTCAAATTATTACCATTTTTACAGTATTTTTCATCAAACGCAGCCTTGGTGAGAGTAGGATAAAAAAAGTCTTGCAGGCCCCAAATATTTGAAATGGCAGTGTATGTTTATTTATTTTATATTTTGCTTCTGCATTGGGTGATGTAATCTAGTTTATAAGTGATATCCAGTGTTAATGGAAATTGAATTAGTAAACAAATATGCTGTTTGGAACGCTGCTTTGTCACATTGTATGTGTAATTTTACTTTCTCAGGATGTGGCCCGGGAGTGTTGGCTGATACGAAAGTGCGGGCTGTTGAGAGAAACATCTACTTTGGAGATTCTTGTCAGGATGTTTTGAGTGCTCTTGGCTCCCCACATAAGGTCTTCTACAAGTCAGAGGACAAGGCAATGACCAATCCAATTTATACACAGTTCCTCTCAAAATGAGCAAAGCTACATTCTCAGAAATAAACTAGAACATTCCCTCTCCACATTTACTCTGTCCTAACATATCTTTCCCTTTTTTGTATGTCTCAGATGAAGATCCATTCACCCTCCCCTCACAAGCAAGTCCCGTCCAAATGTAATGACTACTTCTTTAATTACTATATTCTAGGAGTGGTGAGTATTAGCTTTAAATTACTCCATAACATGCTGTTAGTTAAATAGTTACATAAACCCATTGAACTTTGAGCATTATTGCTCTATATATCTTTCAGGATATATTGTTTGACTCTTCAACCCACCTGGTCAAAAAATTTGTCCTTCACACCAACTACCCTGGTCATTACAATTTTAACATGTGAGTCTCATTTCTTTGCTGTATTGCATTGGTCTCTGGAGGGGTTGCAGTCTAGGCATATTGATTGAATATTGATTTTCATTTCAGTGTTTATAAATGTGCGGTTTCAGTATCACATACCACTTTATTTACACACTTTATTGCTCCTCACTCCCATCTCAGATATCATCGGTGTGATTTCAAGATTCCCCTTGTCATTAAAAAAGGTAAGTCTATGTCAGACTCTCTGGACTTGATTATCATTCTCGATTCTGTCTCTGTGGTCTTGTGTGTTTGTGTCTCACTCTTTAATTTCTGTTTTAGATGGGGCAGACGCTCAGAGCGAGGACTGCATTCTGACCACTTACAGCAAAGTGAGTTCTTAGACAGTGTGTAGCCTACACATTCTATGTCACACATTATATACACTTACATTAGATGTTATGCAGTAACTGTATATGATGAATAATTTAATATTTTTGAGTACTTATTATGTTTTCAACCTTTGCACTCAGTGGGATCAGATTCAGGAGCTGCTAGGACACCCCATGGAAAAACCAGTTGTGCTACACAGGTGAGAAACGTATCGATTTTGGCCACATAAACATGGAGAGTTAAGAAATTCACAGTAAAATCAACATGACAAGCTTCACATTTCAAGAACCTGAATCAGTGTTATTTATTTGTTTTCTTATCAATTATTTGTTATTGTTTTGTTAAATGCACTGATAGTATAGTATTGTTTATATACTAATATAATATTTATTAATGTTTTGAAATAGCTTTTATTTGTACATTTTCAGTTCTCGGTTTAGTTTGTTTTAGTAATTTTATGTGCTTTTGTCATTCTTTTTAAAAAATATTTTTTATTAAAGTTTTGATTTTTATTTCGGTTTTAGTTTTGGTAATTCTGCTACTTCAACTTATTTAAGTTAGTTGCAAAGGCCGCACCTTAAGTTTAATGTATAATTTTTATATTTTATTAGATAACTTTATTTCAATAGCCCTCTTTAGACATTCTACTAGATGCACCGATACTAAATTACTCCACCTGCCGATTATTCAGAATAATATCTGCCGATACTGATTGTTTGATTTTCTTAAGGAAAAAATCTCTGCCAACTAATCCTGTAAACTATCCCGGGAACTCTCTCATTTGGTACATCACTATAAAATTAGAGGTTTAAATGAACAAAATTCAACTGCTATTTATTTTCACATATAATAATTACACTCAAATAAAAATGAAATATTTGTATACAACTAAGTTGCACATTAGGTCTAATTTATTTAAACGTATATAATTAACAGTAAATAAGCTCCTCTCTAGTTTTTTTTTTATAGCTAACAAACCGTGGACATGGATACATTTCCTGAGGTAAATGCAAGTTAAGTGACATTGTTCACAAGTTGTTTTGGTGTCTTTCTGTGGTTTAAACACTGATTGAGCCATTACATGAGAGATCATACAATTCAGTAAGTTGCACTGTATCTTTTTACATACCTTTTGATGCTCATGCTAGTTTTTTTGCGTTTATTAAAGTGGAAGAAAATATTTGCATTGCCGCTTGAACTGAGGCGTTTAAGAGCATCAAAACATTTATTTTTTGAATTTCATGATAAAATGGACAGACCTTGAAAGCTAATAATTTGTTTCTTATCATAATTAACAAAGCTTTTTGCGATTATTGGATGCTACAAATAATGCTTGGTCTAGGGAAAAATCACGGACCTGGCAATCCTGTCTTGATTCATAGGGTCAAATAGAGCCTGTTTTAACATGGCTATTTAAAGGCGTAATTGCCCTAAATTCAGCAGAAGAGACATTTTCTTCACACACTGTATGAGTTGCAGTCTGACACGTTTTTCCACCCCCTTTTGTTTGACAGGATATAATCTGCCCTGATCATCGGCTGTTTTTAAACAATCAGTCGATATAGTGAAAATTGCTTTTATCGGCCGATACCAGTTATTGCCCGATACACCAGTGCGTCCCTATTATTAACTAGGAATGCACCGAATCCAGGATTCGGGTTCGGACTCGACCGAATATTGGGCTGTTTGATGGGGTTCGGTTTCTGCCGAATCTCAGAATTTTTTTCCACCAAACCCGAACCCCAGGCTTGCAATATGTGCGCCCCACTGGTCGGACGTAATGACGCCGCCGTTGAAAGTGAAAATGGAACTCATGAACAGAAAACGTGGCAGTAGGCTACTTTAAGTTAAAAAAGGCGATTCAAGTCGAGCTACATGTTCAATTTGCAATGCCGATTTGTCTCGTGATGACAAGGACCCTAAATTAGCCGCTGTTAAATCATTTGCGTATGAAACATCCGAGAGAATACGAGTTGTGCAGCCTCGGGAAGCGTCTTTCATTTGCTTTCCAGCATTCAGGAGCTTGTACTACTGCTGTATTTTTCTGTCGAAATGGTCCCGTACAGTAAGCTTTTCCATTGCTTCATTTTGCGAGATATATCTGGTTTGTGGTTGCACATGTCGACGCGCTCCGTGAGTGAACAAATAATGCTATACAGCATATTTTTCTTAACCATGCATCAAAAAACAAACAAACAAAAAAGCGTTAAAAACATTTAAACCGTTTAACTGGTAGTATTAATCTGTCAAAGTTCTTACTTTCGGTTAACGGTTAAATGGTCGATATCATCCCTAACGTTACACTGCTGTGGACGTTGTTTACTTCGTTAATGTGTTTACTGTGATGATGGACTGAAGATGGAAGAAGGATTCGGTATTCGGTTTCAGATTCGGCTGAATCTTAACCAGTGGATTCGGTATTCGGCCGAACCCCAAAAATCTGGATTCGGTGCATCCCTTGTACTAACCATAAGCAACTTTGCAACTTAATGTCAACTAGCAGTCATTAGTCGTCTGTCTGCTTAATATCTGCCTAAACTTTGTTTTATTTTGATGTAGTTGCAAAGTTTCTTATAGTTAGTAGAATGTCTAAAGTGGATTTATTTCAATTGCCTAAAATATTTTAATAGTTTATATCACAGCCATCACTGCATATGAAAACCTGATTATAATGCTGTGATTAATCGATTAATTGTGCACTGCTCTGCAGGTCATCATCTGCAAACAACACCAACCCTTTTGGTTCCACATTTTGCTTTGGACTGCAGAGAATGATATTTGAGGTATGTGACTGGGCCATCTGTGTGTGCTGCATGTTTGTTTTACTTTGATAAAAAGTTGCTTTTAAAAATAAATAAAGTTAGTTATTTTATAAATAAATAAATAAATAAATATCTACAAATTACAGATTTGGTATTCATGTTTACAGTCCAATGAAAGTATAATTTTCAGGTTTTTTATTAAAAAATAAATAAAGTATTATTTGCTCATACTAAGGCTGTACTGATACTTGTGGGATAGTTCACCCAAAAATGGAAATTCTGGCATCATTTACTCACCATCAAGTTGTTTCAAACCTGTATGAGTTTCTTTCTTCTGCTGAACACAAAATAAGATACTTTGAGGATGTCAGTAACCAAACAGTTGATATGCCCATTGACTTACTATTTTCCCATACTATGGAAGTTAATGGAGTCTATCAATTGCCCAAATTCTTCTAAATATCTTCTTTTGTGTTCAGCAGAGGAAATTCATACAGGTAAATAAATAAAATAGACACTAAAAATCAGTCAGTTTAAATGCGTGTGAATTTAGGCTTCAAAACATTATGGCCTGGTTTCACGGACAGGGCTTAGATTAAGCCAGGACTAAGTTTTGGTTCAAATTGGACATTTAAGTAGCTTTTATAAAATGCCTTAGAAACTGGTGTGCATACTGGTGTGCATCTTGAAATGATATGTCAGTGCAAGTTGCTTTCAGTTAAAACAGCTCAAACATGTATTTTAGTCTGGGATTAGCTTAAGCCTTGTCTGTGAAACCAGGGGTAAAATATACAGTCTGAAAAATATAGATATTCATTTAGAGATTTGCTAAAGATTATTAGTGTTTTAAAAAATTACTTTAAGTGAGCATCCGATTACTGCAAATGTATTTTAAATGTAAAAATACGGGAACATACGGGTGCTATTTAAAGGAACATTTTTAGAAATAGGGCTTATTCAACTTCTTTCCTACATTTAGATATGTGGGCGAATGCATTTTTGTCTCAGTGCATGCATTGTTTTAGTTTGGCAGGGTCGCCACTAGCTTATCTTAGCATAATGAATGGAATCCTATGTTGCCAGCTAGCATATCCCAAGGAAAAGTGATCCAAAAAAAAAAACCCCACCTAAGTACTTCTTGTTACCCATAATATTACTATATTATGGGGAAGCACAGGTTAAGCACTGTTACTTGGGCAGAGATATCACACAACACATGAAATCCCCAAACATCGGTCAACATTGTGCATGTGTTGCGTGATATCTCTGCACCCAAGTAGCAGTGCTTCGCCTGTACTTCCCCATAATAAAGTCCCAAATTAATATCTGCCTAGGAAATCACCTAGTCTTAATCTGCATCGCTATTTGTATTTGTTGTGAATACGCAGGCCACAAGTAGTAATTAGGTGTTTTAGTTTTTTGGGGGGTTTTTTATCACTTTTACTCAGGACATGCTAGCTGGCAACATAGGATTCCAATCGTAATGCTAAGCTAAGCTAAGCTAGCGGCGACCCTGACAAACTAAAACAATATATGCACTGAGACAAAAATGAATTTGCCCACATATCTAAATGTAGGAAAGAAGTTGAATAAGCCCTATTTCTAAAAACGGTGGAGTGTGTTCCTTTAATATATTCAAAATTGTCCAATACCATTTTTTGTTTTAAAGTCCATAATGTTAGATAACCATTATATGTGCAGATATACCATAGCTCATACACATCTAAGCACTTGATTAAATACTGGATCTCATCTCCATGCTGTTGCTGTGGTTACAGGTTATGCAGAATAACCACATAGCTTCTGTGACTCTCTACGGAGCGCCTCGTCCAAGTAGCTTGGCCCGTGCCGAGCCAAGTGCCCACTGAGGAAGCCGCCATGCCCACGGTGCCCGTCCAGCCCTGCAGAGCCTCCGAATTGACCAGTAGAGTGTGCCTTCACTCACTGCTGCCATCACACAAGCTAAAGCAAGACATGCTGGGAGTTTCTCTGGAGTTGAACTCGTCCCCCCCATCACATCTAAATAGAGGCCTCAATTCGGTCTCCTCAATAATAGCATGGAGGCTGCCCTCAGCCTGCTAATTATCCCAGATAACCATGCAAACCTGGCTCTGCCCCCAAAGCTTTAACCCAGACATGCATCAACGTCAGCATCGTTATAGTACTTGTGGATGCACAGTGATTAATTTCCACACAAGCATATTTGTGTATTCTTTTTTTTTTTTTGCCCAACCTTCTAAATTTCCATACCAGACGCACCAAAGGGCAAACATTGAACCGATTTCTCCTCTGCACGCTAAACACTTTAACAAAAATGCACATGCATTCAACTTTATTTGCTTTCTGATGCGCAGAGGACGAGAACAAAGTCAAACGAGGACGAACTTTTGCAGCGTAAATTCAATGAGTGTGTTTTGTATGCATTTACGTAAGGTTACAAGCACAAGCTTGCACAGTGTGGATCCAGTGCTGTGAAAATGTTCCAGCGGCACATGAGCAGGCTCACACACACGCATAACGATTCATAAACCCATTTCATACCAAGTCAGCAGCACAGATTACCTCCCATTTCAAAACCGTACACCCGCTTATGTCGATTCCGTTACTGTTTTGTTGTTCATGAGCGCATTAGTTTTGAACATTTGCACTAAACTACACCTAATTTACTTGATAATTGTCTCCTGTCCACTGAGGAACGTTTTAATTGCGAATCTCAGAGAGAAAGGACGGCGGGGGAGGGAACGACGACGTGCAATCTGGATTTCAAAGCTAGTTGCCAGACGAGAGAATGGAGAGAAAAGCCATCCACCCATCGCTGTTTCGTTTTCCCACTGGATGTCATGCTGTCAGTTCTGTTTGCGTCCTTTTATTTTGTTCAAAGTAGAAAGATGTGAAGTTCTTTTACCTTGCTCAGTATCTTAAAGTCTTAACTACAGAACTGTTTTGTCGCCTGATTGCCAAATCATTAGCCAAAGAAGAAACAACAGTTAGACATTTTGAATATAAGAACATTCCCGTTTTGATTTGATCTATTAAGTCCCTGGATTGTTTTTAGCGTAGCACTCGATCAATTTTTAATGCTTTTTGATTTGAAGCTTTCTCTCTTGTTGCTGTTGTGTCCATAGCAAATAGATGTGATGTTTTCTCAAGCACGGTGTGTCCATGTCTGTACAGATCTGTAAATAGCGTGCAGAATTTGCATTGTTTAGTTGCCCTAACGGTCCCGTATCAGATCAACTGATGTTTGGAACTCCCCTAGACTGCTAACATACCAAGAGTTTCTGGTTTTCTTTGCCAGCTATACTATAGCAGCTTCCCTTGACTGTTGTCCTGGATGGAGTAGCCTACATTCGATCACTGTCGGAGATGACTAGAGCGTTTTAACTTCAGTAGATGGTTTGTTCACCTCTAACTACTGTGGCATCGTAACCACCCATGGCTGTCAAGCACCACACCTCTGGTGTCATTCCAACCTCCCTTCAGGCTTCTGCAGTGTGTGGTTCAGGCTAATTCGGGCATTTTTAGCTTTCTGTTACATTAACTGCGCGGGAAGACCGTCAGTGGTGTTTTTGATATATTTTACCCGTAGCTTTCGGTCTTTTACAAGGACGATGCTATTAACATTGTGCCTCATCTCCCACCGAGCCTGTCTTGACTTTTTTCTCTGTAAATGAAATAGTTTGAACTGCTTTGTGTATGTCTGAGCATGTTAACCTAAATTAATAGTCATGGTCCTTTTGTTCTGAAAACGTACTTGTTGGTTTTGAACTCATTTCATGAAGGGCACTGTGTTCAATGTATTTAAATTGATTAATACACTCTGTGTTGAAAAATGTTACGAGTCAACAATAATGCAGAAAATGTAGATGGCCCTTCATGCTCTGAAGTTCACAAAGTGGTTGTGGCGTTTCTGTCGCAATACAATTTTAAAATTGAATGAGTTTATGGTTAGATATTAAAGCAAACTGTTAAGATGCACAATTGGAATCTCCATTGTCGATAAGGAACAACACAACCCCTGTTTTAATGTCATTTGGGGAGTGTAACTGAAGGGGGAATGTGGTCTGATGGGCTGATTGCCTGCCCAATCTCAGGTGGATGTTTTCTTTTAATGCCAGGAACAAGTGAATGCTTACTTTTCGTCAAATGGGTTACGGCTGTATTGTTTCTTCTTCAGACTTTATCCTATTTTTGCATCGTAATGAATGAATGAATGATCATCTGAGGATTGTAATTAGAAAAGGACAACCTCCATACAGTGTAATGCGCATATTAATGCTATGTATTGTATCCCTCTATATTGTATGTTCTTCCCCATCCTCCAAAAAGTGATTATTTTTTTGTGGATTCAGTACGTTTAACCCATTTCTGGAAGTGGGACTTATCCTCGATTAAAAAAAGAAAAAGAAAAAAAGAAGTGTGTATCTAAATTGATTGCAATGTGGTGTTTTGTATCTGATATTTTTACTTCTGTAGATTTAAGGAACATGTACACGGAAGATCAACATTTATCAGGCATTTTTTGTTGTTGTTTGTTTCTTTTTTTTATGTTTTCAAAGCAATAATCATTGCGTTGATGGAGCATAAATCAGAAAGGTCTGGTATATGTCTGTCAAAAGCTCCGAATGGTGCAACAATGCTGTGACCATTGGATTTTAGTTTCCTTGTTGAATCTACTGAAAGCATTTTAATTTTTTTAAACGGCTAATTTTGCATTTTGTTCATTAAAACTGTTACAGTGTGTTCAACAAAAATATTTAAAGAATGGATGTAATAAATATGGGGGGAAAGAATGGAGGCTTCTTTTGTTTTTTGTTAGAAAACTTTTTTTATTTTTCATGTTCACAGCAGGCTACTTTCAGAATAGAAAAAAAAGACAGCAGGTCGTTCAAAACAATGCAGCACACTTAATCAAGAAAAAAAGTGGTGCCATTTGTCTAAAAAAGGATATCTACAGTAATAGTCTGTTCTATATTACATAACTCAGTACTTTCCCATGTGTAACATTAGTGTCCATTTTGTGCATTCAAAATGTGTCCAATGATCTTTATAATTTAGACAAAGTACAGTAAAGTATTTCCAAAAGAGAATTACAGAATAGTTTAAGTTGGATATAAGAATCATCTGCAGAAGCTTTAGTGAAATGTTGGCACTTTACTCCTCCTTAGATTGTTCCAAGCCTGAAATTTCAGATACATTCAGATATTATGTGTCAATGCATATCACTTCAGATTTGAGTCCTGACTTAAAAGAGATTTTCAGTGAATAATGACTTGAATATTTCACACAAAGCTATCATATGGCTTCAAGACATTTGTGATATAGCCGTATGAGTTGTACAGTCTTCTTTAAAGATGGATTTTTTGTCAGCTTTGGAGCAAAACAGTTGATACAGTCATCAGATGTTTTCTTTGTGTGGAAAAGAGCATGTTCAAAAATGGAAGTCATATAAAGAGTTAAGAATTCATTCAACTTAATTAATTGGTTCACTCAAGTTAGGTAAATAGTGGCCATGTTGTACTAATTTGTTCCCTCTTGTTAATTTAGGTAAATTGAGGCTATGTTGTACTGATTCATTCCCTCATTTTAATTTCACCCCCTGTGGTGAAAATCATGTTTTTATTGTTATGTCAATGTGGTGTTTTTAATATAGACAAACCATGTGGAAATTCATAAGTCAGTCAGCACAATTGCTGAGTATTTTCTCAACAACAACAACAAAAAAACGGTTTGAAATCGCCGTTTCTGACACAAACTACTAACCAATCACGTCAACGTGCGGGCTTTAGCATATCATTAACTATGACCGCACTGAAGCAGGGGAGTTCAAGAAACCAGGTTATCCCGGTATGTTTTTCTTTTGATATTAAATATGTGTGTACATTTAGCAATATAGCGTGTGAATTATGTATATTTTGAAGTTATGATGAACTATACATATTACTCAATGTTCTAAGTTGTTCAAATCGTTTCTAATAATACTGATTTTTAGAAGGCCGCTGTCTGACTCTGAGGTGGTGAATGGGAACATGGTTTGTGTAACAATAAGATTATTAGCACCTCAAACACCTTATTAGCTGTTTGATAACATAAAGCCAATGGTTAATCATATTAAGTTATGTGTGCGACGTTGTAGAGAGCGATACATGAAACGCATTTCCATTCTACATCGACTTGTAGACGAGCCTGTATGAATGTGTGGAGGCGGTGCTCATTTGCATATTCATAGATCCGCGTATACTAAATGAAGCAAGGGTGTAGAGTCATGTCCATGAATTAAAGGTGCACTGTGTAAATTTTAGCGGTATCTAGCACTGAGGTTGCGAATTGCAAACGGCCACCGCTCACCCCTCCCTTTTGAAGCACATAGAGAAGCCAAAACAGGACAAAGATGTCATCATCTGAGACAGCAGAGAGTGACTAGTGCTCTGTAGAGCAGTTTGTCTGTTTATTAATTGTGACTTCACTTAAGGGGACCAGCAGTGTATGTAGATATAAATGGCTTATTCTGAGGTAATAAAAACATAACAAGACATCTAACCCCAGCTGCTCCCGACAAGCTGGTTGGCGCCTTGCATGACTGACACCGCCGTCGGTGTATGAATGAGAGAGTGAATGTGAGGCAATATGTAAAGTGCTTTGGTGGCCATGGGTCTGTTGAAAGCGCTATATAAATGCAGTCCATTTACCATTTATACACCACTGAAAACATAGTTATGTATATGTCGCGAGGTGGACGAGCGAGAGACGTGGGAGGAGCGAGAGGAGACCGGTGCGGAATTGATAATGAGCGTCACCTGCGAGTCACACCAGTCTCGTGTCCTCTCATGAGGGAGCTCGGAGGCATATAAGGACGAGCGACACCAGTGAAGGACAAGAGAAGACCAGGCCTGGACTTTACATCATGTTTTGTTTACGTTTTATATGTGTGTGTGGTTTACTTTAAGTTTGTTTGTTTATTTATAGTCTTTTCAAATGCCTCCTTCTTCCCGTTTAAACGAACTGTATTACAGTATATTATATTGCATTTCTGTCAATAGATCCTCATAAATACTCCACACTGCACCTTTAACTAAACAAACAAATTAGTACAAGATGGCCACGATTGAACTAAAATGAGAACGAAATAGTACAATTTGGGCCAAAAAAATATTAAGCTGTGGAATTGAATTCTTAATTGATGCTCCTGGTATGTTTTTTTTCTTCCACGTCATGTGGGGTCTCCATACATTTGGGTTTGATTGACATGCCGGTGAATTATTGCCTATTTATTTTCACAGTACATTCATTTTCTAGCAGTTAATGCTCCACAAACACTTTTATCCCATAGTCGTTGTTCCTAAGCTTCTCCTTTGCCTTGTTCTTAGCTGTCATCTTGTCTCTCCATAGAAAGGGAAAACCTGTGGGGTCTTGACTGCTGTGACACTGAAGGTTAGGGTCATGCAGAAGGTTCCACATGAGCCAGATCTGTGGGACTGTCAAGCTGTGCACCACCATCAACTCTCTGTAGAAGCAGGGGTCAAAGACCTGGAGGTGGGGGGCAGCGGATGGTCTCACAATTCCAAAGGTGCGGAAGCCTTCGTGGCGAGTCGGCTGAAGGTTGATCCTCAGCAAACACATTCCCAGAAAGACATCATCAATGGGGAAGAGTTCCACTTCTTTGCAGGCAAGGTGGAGCTTCAATGCGGTATGTCCCGACATGACAAAGCCACCTCCACCCGCATAGGATGGGTAGATCCCCTGGCCGTAGATAAACTCAGGGATGAAGTACTTACTGTTGCGCCTGCGAATTGGTTTTGCATGGACAATGATGTCGCCGGCAAAAAGATCCTTATTGATCTCTTGACCCTCAAGCATCTCCAGGATATTGTCAATGTTCACGTACACATCTGCATCACCCTTAAAAATAAACTTTGCTTTGGGACAGCTCATATTGATCCACTGTAGAAAGTGGATTTCTTTTAGTGTTAAGTTGAAAAATGTGTCTTCAAAGTCCCACAGGAGGATGTCGCGAAAAGCGTGGCTCTCATATCCCAAAAGTTTGTCCCATAATGGAAGCGCTGTTTGATTTTGGGGTACACCGAGAAGAAATACTCTCCTGACGTTCACGTCTTTCTGAAACACACCTTCTCGTCCCCATGTGTGACGAACGACCTGACGTTTGTCAAAGTCCGTTGCTACTGATTTAATGGCGATGAGCATGTGGGGCGCTCCTTCTGGTCCAGAACACTTTGTAGGCTGATCGATCAGCAGCTTGAAGTCCCGTTGGTCTTTTTTTCGAAGGTAATCGTAAAAGTCAAAGGAAGCACGTGTTGGTAGCAGACTTGCTGTAGTTGAGGGCTGGTGAAATTTAGACTTTGCTTTCTGGGATTTGACCTTTGATCCTTGTGCTTTAGACTTCATCTGAACCTCAGGCTTGCAAGGAGGTATGTATGGAGATTTTGAAGAGAGCTGCTTTGTTTCCAGTCCCTTTGATGCTCCACTGAGGAGGGTCCTTGAGCTGGTGGACCCCTGTTCAATGTGCAATGTCCCCCAGACGGGTGTCATTCTTTGATGGGCATATAACAGCAGAAAGAGCAGCACCAGCAGAATCAGGGAGCAAAGTACATCTCCCTTTATATAGAACCTTCTCATTGTGTGACCAGTTGTACTGTTATATTCCCATGAAATTCGGTTGAAGTCTCATATTCTTCCTAAAGTGTTTGGATTTTCTCATGGCCACAGAAGGTTTGGCTATGTAAAAGTACAAATAAAGTTAGTTAAAATGAATGCACAATAACTGTTTGAAAATCATCACTGAAGGCTACTTTTCCTTCTAAAAATTAAATTCATGCTACATTTAACCTTTTTAAGTAAATTTTGCAGTTATTCTTAAAATCATGTCCTTAAAACCAGTTTCCTATTGTCTAAGATATGTCTGTATTTGAGAGGCATTACACATACTTACCACAGGCATCCTGGATGTCATCAAACAACAGGAGACACAGGATATTACTTGACCAAAGTTATGCTCCATAAACGGCCAGGACCGCATTCTTCTATGAAACAGGATACACAAACAATTTATAACAGGATCCACATCTGACATCAGACCAATTTAAGAACTTAAAAATATTTTCTTGCACTTCAAAGTAAAAAATACAAAAATGTTGATAAGCTGAAGAGTCTCTTTCATGTGTTCCAAGTCAGTCGGCTTAAAAAAAAAGATGCATATGCCAACAAAATCCAATATGTCAACACCACAAAATGACCCAAGACGTAAATACTACTTTATCCTCAAATATGTTCACTAAAATAAATTTAGCTCAACTGTCCATTCTGTCAACTACATCGTTAGTAAGTAGTTATGGGTGTCCTTTTTCTGTTATGAGCGAGTCATTGAATTATTCATTTGATTCCTTTAAAAAACAAACAAGCATACAAATCTCCCAAAAGAGTGTTTAAGCTTTGTTTTCCACTCAAATGACATTCCTGTAGTGTGTTTGCTCTACAACTGGCTTTATTATACTTTTAACTAACAAAATCTGGTTCAGTCCATTAATTCATGAAATGACATGCTGAGCATGCAAAACCCAAAAAAGCAACTCATATGTATAATTTGTGCACACGTCGCCATATATTTTGTAAGTCAAACTTGTGTAACTTAAACAGTTGAAATTTAGAAATGACACTCTAAACAAATACAATTATATTTTAGGTACAATCTTTTAAAATGTACTAAACGCTGCCTCGTGCGATGAACATGCCTACTCTCCAGGCATAGGGGAGAGCGGGCACAGCTTTTCTCAGTTTGTGTAAATCCACTTGGGGTTAAATTCACGCGTCTAGTACAATCATGTGGTTGTTTCATTAATACAGTTTATACTTTTTTCTTGATTTACCCCGAAAGAATGGAAGTGAAATGTGACAACATGCCCCATAGGTGGGACATGTTGTAACATGTTAGGGGCACGTTTGGACATGAAAGTAACCAAGACAAACTAAAATGTTCTCAATACAATTAAACTTTTTTTAATAATTAAAAGTCATTAAACTACTCTCAACTGTTAAATGACAGATATAAGACTAATAATATCAGATTTGTCTTATTTTAAATAAATACAAAAAAAGAGATGAAACATTAACTTCAGTTCAAAAAAATTTCAGCAATATCTTCTAAAGATTTTTTTCTCTATAGTGTTGATATGGCAACTAGTAAATACACTAAGTTTTGTCATGCTGGTGGCATGTGTTTTTAACCTTGTGTTACCACTAGCCCCGCGTTAGGTTGTGCTCCGCTAACCCCTACAAGTTATTACAGTGCGTTTACTTTCCTTTTTAAGTTACTTTATTTTTATTACTTTTAACTGTATAACTGCCTTTAGTTGTTTCACACGTACATTTACAAAACTTACCCAGATGAAGGCGTACCAGGAGAGCAATGACAAAACAGCGCTGCAAACGGATCCAAACATCTGCTTCCACTATTAAAGCTGCTGCACGCCACTGTTGCGTGTGCATGTTTCAGAAAAACTCGCTAAAATGCGCTACGTTATTAAAGACATACACTCTGGCCACATAATCCATGTTCTTAAGAATGTACATCAGTTACGAGCCCCAGTTTTCTTGTTCTTGCACATTTTCAAAGTTCTTTCCTTGATCACGTGACAGCTCGAAGCTTGTTGGACGCATCGCGCGCCAGATGCCAGCGCAGCAACTTCAGCCTCTTCGAGCCGGGAGCGAGGACAGCGAAGCGAGAACGCGCAAGAGAATTAGGAATTCAGATGCGTGTCCCATTACCGCCCCTTGCTCTTTTCCATAATGGAAAATAAACAAGCACAATTTAACAGAACAGATAGAATGAAAACAGATACATTTATATAATAATTTAATGTAGATCCTGCTTGAATACATAAAACCAGTCAATTTACACACACATTGCCTTGGTACACAAAATAGTCTCTTTGGCTATCATTTTTTTGGCTAAGACTTTACAGTTATTGACAGAGTTTTTCCTCTAACACAAAACTGCTGCCAGTGAGGGCAGGATTCAAAATATATCCCCTCATGCAGGTTTTTTCAGTTCCCAGCAGGCTACTGGGCACTCTCCGAGCCAGTTTTAGCGGCTGCCCCAGGGATGTGGTCTGATCTTCCAGACTTCTGCACTTTAAGGTCATTTAGGACCAGATGTTCCTCAGGAGGAAGTAGTTCCTGCTCTCATGATCTTGAAAAGAGCATTGATGTTGTTGTTCTTGATGGCATCTCGACAGGCAGTGATAACCTGAGTTTTGGGTTTTCCCACTGAAAAGCATAATTGGAAATGAATTAATTACAATCGTAATTACAATTAATTGCCAAAAAAATAATAATAATGAGCTGAGCCATTTAAACTAGTCATAGTTTTCAGTCATATGACAAAACATCCACAGAACTGCAGTACAAGCCTGTCAATTTTCCATCAGTTTCAAGCCACAAATATTTAGATCACCTCTCAAAAAGATATTTGAACAAACTGCAAGTTTGGGGTACTTGTGATCCATATAAAGCACCAGACCCAGTATTTCAGTCACAAAAATAGCGGGACATTCTAAAATGCTTTATGTGGCTTAATATACTAAGACTGTATCAAATTCATCCTGTGGAGGGTGCTCTGGGAGTATGGGGTCCGGGGCCCCCTGCTTAGGGCTGTTCAGTCCCTGTACAACTGGAGCAGGAGCTTGGTCCGCATTGCCGGCAGTAAGTCAGACCTGTTCCCGGTGCATGTTGGACTCCGGCAGGGCTGCCCTTTGTCACCGGTTCTGTTCATAACTTTTGTTCATTTATGCATGTCCAAGGTCAGATTCAGAATTGTCTTTTCAAGAATTGGCATTGGTCTTCTTGGTATTAATTATGCAGACGTAGCTAAGCATCATGGTTATCACCCAAGAAGCTGAAGGAACTTTTCATTATGTCTAGACCTTATGCAAATACAGCTGTACCTTAATTCCAAGTAAGATAATCATCTTATGCGAAACTTGAAATTAGACCGACACCACACATATAAGACAGATGACAGCACTGAGCAGAAGGCAGAAATAACATGAGTTAAAATATAAATGTTCTATTTTCAAAGTAGAGCTGAACTAAGGTTTGTCTGAATAGTACATGTACAATGAGGGGTGCCAATAATTCTGGCCACAACTCAATGATATCAAAAGATACAATATATATAAGCATAAATCATACTAACAGTCTTTTAACATCAATGTTTTAGTCCATTAGTATTTAGTGCAAACCTGGAAAAAATAACTGCCGGGCAGTGGAGGAAAGCGTTGTTTTACCTTCTAGGTGTGTGTTCCTATACAGTGTCTCTACATCAGCACTTTATATCCTCTGGGTTGTTGTTTGAGCATGCAACACAACAACAGAGGAGACCAGAGGCCTGTTGCATGAAGGTAGCTGAACAAACTCTGAGTTTCAGAGTAGGGTTAGAGTTGACAAATCCAGATACATCCAACCTGGTTTAGATCAAGTTCAATGGTTTCTCAAAGCTTGGTATAAACTTTCTCTGTCAACTCAGGTTTAATCCCGAGTTTGTGATTAACACCTGAAAGCGTGACACTTGCGGCAAACAGCCAATCACAGAGTCCGTTTGATTCACTTCTCACAAGAGAGATGGCACAATTCACTTCTCTTCTGAAGATTGAGAGATCGTTCTGAAAATTATCATGATATTGAATGCGTTTACAAAGCAGGAATAAACTGCTGCTGCAGCGGAAGTTTGAGAAGGCAGCTGAAAGAATATCTGAATATATCAATGCATGATGTGAATCAAATATGCCTAATAATTATAGCTTCACAATAAACTGCAAATTTGGAATGAGAGATACAGGGGGTGTGGGTTTATTGCGTCTTTACTTGCAGCTGATTGGTCCAGTTTGGGTTTGGGATCTCAAATCCAGAATAAAACCGGCTCCAGAGCAGGTTAGCCATGTAGTGTAAGCTACCATGGTGATGAACACTGCTAAAAACCAATCCACCTTCTTGAGCCCGAAAAAACAGTTTGAGTTTGCTTAAACTAATCTTGAACTTACCTGGGTAGCAACTGAAACCAGCTTTGTGCAACAGGCCACAGAGGACTACTCTTTGTTTAGGGAAAATGTACTAATCAATTTTGAACTTGTTCCTATTTCAACACAGGAGGTATGTGATGCTCTTAGAGGGCTAAATGCTAAGAAATCTGCTGGTCCGGATGGGTTGGATCCCTACTTTTTAAATATTGCTGCTGAACATATTGCAGAACCTTTGACACACATTTTCAATCTGACTATTGAAACTGGATTAATACCGAGTGTATGGAAGTCAGCATATGTCACTCCTTTATTAAAGAGTGGGGACCAATCAAATCCAAACAATTATAGACCAATATCTAAGCTATCTGCTTTAGCCAAGGTTTTAGAAGGACTTATAAGTGACCAGTTGAAAGACTATTTAGAAACAAAAAATATTTTAAATGATTCACAGTTGGGTTTTCATAAAAAAACAGCACCATTATTGCCACTATGAAATAGTTAAATGATTTTATAAGTGCTATTGATTCTAAAGATTATTGTGCTGCTCTATTCTTAGATCTTTCAAAGGCGTTTGATACAGTTGACCTCCATGTTCTGTCACAGAGATTGGTGGATATTGGGATGTCTCCAAAGGCTGTCAAATGGTTTGGCAACTATTTGAATAATAGAACACAAAGTGTATATGTTGATGGTGTGTCTTCAAACTCATTACTTATACAAAAAGGTGTCCCCCAGGGGTCGATTTATATAAATGCTGTTTTACTAAACGAGGTTCAGGAGGAACATGTCAGATAATTGACACAGGTGGAGAGTACTCAGCCAATCAACAAAAGAGGTATAAATACGAAGCCGTCTTACCTCCATTTTGTTGACAGTTTTTCCAGCATCCCTCCACCACCCCTTCTCCACATTTTGCTCTTTTTTTCCTTTTTAAGTTCTAAACCACTTACATACGGAGGGTACTCTGGGTTCGGGCCAAAGTCCGAGCTCGAAGTCCTCCCCCCGGACAGCACTCCACATACGCAATTAAATTTACTCTATAAATTATATGCAAGTGTGAACTAGTGAAATTACTTGTGTCAAAATATAACAAAAGTAAAGTGTCTTTTTTATGCGGATGATACCGTTTTGTTTTGTTCTGCCCCATCCTTGAAAAATGCCATAGAAGATCTGCAATTCTCTTTTAAAATTATTCAGAAGAATCTTAATAAATTGCGACATGTATTAAATGCAGATAAAACTAAAATGATGTGCTTTTATGAATCAAGGAAAATAGAAGATGCTTGTCAAATTGTTACACTAGATGAGAAAGTAATTGAACGAGTATCAGTATATAAATATCTTGGTTTCCTTTTATTGTTTTTATTATTATTTTATTTTTTTCTGCTGTCTTGGCCAGGACTCTCTTGAAAAAGAGATTTTGAATCTCAATGGGATTATTTCCTGGTAAAATAAAGGATAATAAATAAATAATAAAACTACGAATATTCATATAACAGAAATTCCACCCACCTCTCAATCTCCCTGCCCTTTGGATGGCCTGGTTAACTGATTTCAGCCGTGAGAGGAGGGCATTGTGATTATTAGACCTGATTTTATATTCATTAATCAAATCTCTGTTGAGGTCATACAGCTCAATGTAGCGTTTCTTCATGTTTCTCCTAGAAAACAAATTATAGTTTCTGTAAGTACATATGTTTGAGAAAGCAAAAGGACTGATCAATCAAACTTAAGATGCTCACCAATCACCCATGAGCCTGGCATCTTCAGCCTGCACCAGCATATTTCTTATGTAGTTGGAATGATCTGCCATTGCCGCTGTGAGCTTTTGATGCACGGAGTGAAACTCATCCACCTAACACCAACATATAAGGATGTTTGCACTGCAGTTAAAAGACTTCGAAAAAATGATTATCTTAAAGGTGATGTTGCTATTCTTAACCTCAGTGAGAATGGTTCGTAGCTCTTTAAAGTAGACAGGGAAGTCAGCTTCGGCCTGTAAGTCTTCAATGGCCAGAAAAGAGGCAAGTGACTGGACCAGATCTCCTGCCAGATCAATGTCATCTGTTCTCAATGTGATCTGATGAGGCAAGTTAGAGATTTCTGAATCATGAAGAGTAAGAAGCTTACAAATACTGACAAACATGCAATAAAAGTACCTCTCCACTATGTTGCAAAGTGATTCTCAGGAGACCTCCTCCACGCAGTGCGGTGAAAGTGATGTCTGGACTGTCAATCCCCTCGGGCAGCAGAAAGTTTTGGTTTAGCCACATGACTACCTGCAGACAGATGCATGCCTCATGTTTCATCAACACTATCATATACAACACATGGCACAATTGGCATTTAGTTTTTTGTGATGTCATGCACACAGTTCTATTATGAGTGAGTGTGTCCTTGTACCCTCTGAGGTCTGTCGTTGATGCTGAATGTGACTTTTCCTGTGGGTTCTGCGGCTGAGGAGTCAATGCTAAGGTCATACATCGAGAAGCGAGGCAGCTGACGCGTGATTTCAAATACGTGGAACTGTGTACTGGAGTAAATGGGGAAGAAGAAGAGAAAAATGCTCCGTCATGAGATTTCTTTGAAATTCAAATTTTTGGAAGTTTAATTAATCAAAATGTAATCCAAATAATGAAGTTTGACGATCGTCATGATGATATTCCACAAGAGTGTACCTCGTCTTTCCTCCCACAAAGGCTTTGATGTGAAGGTCAACTGGAATGTCTTTTGGAGGAATGATTGGGACACGGACACAGCCAGAGAGATTTTGGGCACTAGGGTGAACCACATGACTCTCACCTTCAAAAATCCCCTCAGCAAATATCAGCACGGCTCTAATGATTGTTTCTGAAGGAGGGCAGCAAAAAGAATATGGTAATATTATCATTTAAAACTTCATGTTGAAACCAAATTGTATTGTGGCCACAAATTGTACTAATTTGTTCTATATTTTATAGATATATTGTTGCCACATATTATATTTTATTTAATATGAAATATTTTTTGGTAAATCATAATTTAGTTAAATCATGGCCATGATATCTTGTATTTTCACCCCATATGTTTTTGTGGTGCTCTGTACAGGTCAAACAGATTTGACAAATTTAATGTGGCTTTATTTAATTTAAAGGGATAGTTCACCCAAAAATGGTGAGTGAGGTCAAATGTACATGATAGGGCGTAGAGATACACGTGAGAGATCACTTCCGCCACTTGTATCCGATCGAGATACGCCATATCATGTACATTTAACCTGAAGTCATCGCGCGCTGATGGCTGTTGGACATAGATCCCATTCGAGGTAAAAGAAATTATATAAACCGATCGTTTCGTGTCTTAAGACATCAAATGTGTCGTCACGAGCCGCAGGGTTTAATATGGATTCGTATGTGCATGTTATTTTACTCTCATAGTTCTCATACTCTATTACCATTGACATGCATTATACGACTGGCAGACTGCAACGGTTGGAGTTAAATATCTTCATTTGTGTTCTACTGAAGAAACAAAGACGCCTACATCTTGGATACCCTGGGGGTAAGCAGATAAACATCAAATTTTGAACTTTCAACTATCCTTTTAAGAAAAAACAATAGATCAGCTGTAGTGCAGGTGAAAAATGTGTTGCAACTGAGCTAAGATGGTTTAAACGTACCATTCGGAGTGGAGATGTTGAGCTCTATGTGTGCTCTCTGGCTCTCTGTGGCTCTTCGTACAGACAAGGCTGTCTGGAGCTGTGTGTTAGCTGGAATAACACCCATCTTAAATTCCCCCTCCGAAACTCCAGGAAGAGCCTATGTCAAACAGGTTTCACTCAAAAACTGCATCGGGAGCATCAATATATAAATAAATAACTAAACTTTTAACGAAATATTTGCATGAATAACCTTGGCATTTTCCTCGTAGTTTCGTAGTTCTAGCATCAAGTTCTGTTTACGTTGACTCAGCTCTCTGATCAGGTCTTGTTCCACACTTGCATCCATTAGGTTTCCCTTCATCTCCTTACTGGCAGGCAGATAGCCACGTACTGTAGGACGACACATATATGATGAGCCAATACTCGAAAGCAACATGCTTTTACAATAGGTCCGTAATCTCACCCTCTCCCTCCACAGAGGTGCATATAAGCTGGATCTGTCCATCCATGCGATAGTCTCCCTCAACAATCCCAGCCACAGAGGATGAGAAGTTATCCTTGAAGATCACCTCACCAGTGCGATCACTGCGAGCATCAATCTAGACATGGAATCACAGGAAATCATCTCTTTTTACCGGTACTGCAAAAACCTTCGTAAGCAAAATGTGAGGGTATGTTTACACGACAGCAATGTACTAAATGTTTTTTTTCCTTTGCCTTAAAATGATGCCTGAGTGGCGAAAATGACTAAAAACGCTGTGTCATGCATGCCAAGCCAGTAGTTGGCGATGTCACTTTTTAAAGAAACTCTACGCACCTAAAGACTGAACCAAGTGTATCCGCACAAATCCTGAAAAGAGAAGCCAAAGCATTTTGATGCTATAAAAAAGGGGTGTAACGTTGTGATTGACAGCTGTGTTTGCGGGAGCGGGAGTGTGGGCGAAACCGTGATACCATGGCTCCACTACTGCGCAGACTCGGGCTCCGAAGGATGTCATTGGCAATGACTGTTATATTTTGGCTTAATTTTTCTACAGTGGAAGGAAGTCTATAAGTCTATAGACTGACATGATGTGTATGCATATTGTGTGTTCAGTGTTAACGCTGTTGACATGTAAATTAATGGCCAAAATTAAAAAAGTTTTTAGTTGAAATGGTATCATGTAAACAGCCTCTGAGTGTGTCATTGTTAAAAGACTGACCTTTCCATTGGACCACCCAGTTATGAGCTCAACAACACCGTCAGCATTAAGATCAAAGGCATGGATACTCATGGCGTGATTTTTAGACTGTAAGAAAAAAAGAAACGGAATAAATCAAAATTATTCTTACTCATTTATATTGATTAATGATCATGGTCCTCTAGGCTAGGGAAAATGTGATTGCTGATTCAGGATTCATTTTGAATGGACTAAAATGTACTACCTTGATCCTCCAGTAGCGTGCAGTGCGGTCATATACTCCTACTGTGCCATTAGCCAGAGCATAACCAAACCTGCTGCCGTGCATGTGACAAAGCGATGTGACTGTCTGAAACAGAAAGCAATAACTGTATAAGGGTCAGTGACAGGACTTGCATATTTGTGTCAAAGTGCATTACTTCCCTTTAAAATAATTTGATAAATTCATGACATATATCACTTTAATCTATAAATATATACAAATATTTTAGTACATTTAAATAATACAGATTTTATTGTTTTATTATCTTAAACCCCCAAAATGTCAGGTGGTTCAACTGTCCAAACAAATGAACAGTCTAAGAAACTATTTAAACTGTATGTCAAGGTGGCACAACTGCAAACATGGCTCTTTTATTATGAATTGAAAAGGTAATAACAGTAAACAGGACAATGCATCATCCAGAGGACCCCAACGGATCCTTGTGAAAGAGTAAAAAGGTTTGTAGATTTCTCTAAAACACTGGTTAAAACTGCTTATTTCCAGTATGGGTAGGTTGGTACACTTTCCATGTCAACTACAGTATATATACATTCAAGTATTTGGTTATACCGCCTGACATTCAAAGTGTCAAAAAATGAATTAAAAAACTTTGAAATGTTATTTAATAACTGAAACATGTTTAAATAATGTTCATGACTCAAAAATATGCCTTACATCAATTTTGAAAAGATTTTTAAAAGACACCCTTTTAAGCTTTATTTGTCAATGACCCATTAATTTAAAAAAACGTTTCCCAAAAAATTATCCAACTGTCAACCAACAACTCGTACCTCATTTTCAGCCATCTCAGTCACCAGTTCATCCTCTTTGAACACCCTGATGTCAAAGTCCTCTGAGCCAACAAGAAGCTGGAAAAATGGGATGTGTGGTCAATTTATGAAAGCAGTATTTTATAATAACATAAGTATGAAGTGAAAACGAAAAGATTGCCTCACCTCATTCTTGCCATCTGCAGTAAAGTCACAAAGCACAAGTGATCGTACATTATCTCCAGTGACCTTTTAAAAAAGGCATACCTATAAATATCCTTCATAGTTTTATTTCTCAAATATATTTTGAATACAGGGAGCAAAATGATCTTACTGTCCAGAACTGGTCATTTCCCTCATAGTCAAAGCCCTGCAGAGCACAGTTTCCACCTATGATGGCAAGGGGGCACTGGATATCTCCTAGTTTTCCCAGAACAATGGCATTGGCCCCATCAGTCACCTGTTATATAATAAGCAATTAAGCAAACACTACTTGGATAAGAACCATTCAATCTCCTGGTATTAATGTCAAGTCACCTTTATTTATATAGCGCTTTTTAAAATACAGATTGTTTCCAAACAAGCAGCTTTACAGTGATAACAGAAAAATTATGCAACAAAGTTTGTTTTATCTGTGCAGCTGCTCTGTCATCGTCCAGCTTAGTTCAATTCTCAGCAATGGTGTCAATATAGGGAGATCAGTAATATATGTAATGACTTAAGAAATCAACTTTATATTAAGAAATCCATTCTATAAACAACCCCACACACACACACACACACACACACATTGCAGCTTTATATGTATACGAGGCATGTCATAAACCTTACCTCCTTGTAGAAGATATCAGTGTTGTCATGCACATCATAGGCTAACAGGTTAGTTTGAGAGCCTACAATCAGCGTGTGTCTTGTGGTGTTGGGTCCCAGAGTACCAGCCGTCAGACAGCTGACAGCCTGGTTGATATTGAGGAGTGAGATATCGGAGTCCTGGGTACTCTGACTCAGCCGGTGGGCTACTGGCCTCTGGCCTCGGGTGTGAGGGTTATGGATAAACACCTGGATGGGTTTAGAAGTTAAACTGAATTGCACCATGTGGAAAAATGCAAATGGATTAATATGTAGAAGATTTGAAAATTGTCTTAAAATCACTTTATTTTAACAATGTAAATGAATTTAGGTATTTCAACAAGGCACACCACATTGATATGTTCAGTTTAGTTTCTTTACTGTACAATAAATATTATAGACTTTGGAACTAAAATCAAATCAATCCTGCTGTCATGAGGACCACAAGGAGCTGCTTGTGTAAATGTAAAAAAAAAAAAAAAGGTTGTTTGGGAGGAAAAGCTGAAAGCTAAATAAAGACTGGCATGGCTATGTGCACTATGAAGTCCATTGTAATAAAATACAACAAACAAGGCAGGCTACGCTGCCAAGCTTACCAAAATACTGGCAGAGAAAAAAAAATTGGCATTTGTCAGAGAAGCAAAACAAGGATGCAACTACAAGAATGGCAAGAGTTTCAAAGCTCTCTGCATGAATATTCTCAAACAATGTGCTTTGTAAATTAGTTGAATTTGCTATTGACGCCAAGGGAAGAATAACTATCACAATGAGTAATATTATATAATAAAACATATTGTAATATAATCGAATATGATATAATTTATAATGCTTTCATCGCTTGCTCTCTTATTTTGTCATAATAAATAGATGAATCCTTATTAAAGTTTGTGTGATTAACATTAAAACAGACAGCAGCACAGCAGGAATATTAGGCTGCGGTCACTTTGGGCCTGTTTACACCTGGTCAGTTCATGGGTTCCTCTAAACGAATAGCTATCTGATCCTGAAAGGACTTCAAACTGATCACTTCAGGAGGTGATCTGGGACGCATTCCAGACGAAACTGGACAAGTGTAAATGCATCTGGTTGTTTGAAACCACATAAATTGTATTCCTCCCAACAACCCTAATAAACGTGAGAGCATGTTAAACGCTATATGTCATGTTATAGTCAGATATGACAGCACTCCTGCAGTATGCATTGCCTCAGATGAGCAGCTGAGTATCTCTTAATAAATTTACATATAGCGCGGTGTGGCAGAGGGGGCGTGGTTCAGCGAGGTCTGCAGCGGGAGAGAGGCGGGAGACGAGCGGTAAGTGAGTGGGTTGGACACAAACCAGCAACACCTGTCTCTCGTTCCAGTAATGGGCGCGGGGAGAGTATAAGAGCCTGGAGAAACGGAGGACGAGGAGAGAGAGAGAAGGGACTACTGACGACACACCCTGAGTTCGGATGCGAGACCCGGAAGTGACGAGAGTTTTGAGTTGAATGTGCACCGTGTGCAAAGCCGAAGATACTTTGAGTTTGTTAAATAAAAACGTCAGTAGTCCCAGCCGACCCCTGTGTCCTCTTCCTTTCCTTACCTGAGAACCACTACACTGGTGCCGAAACCCGGGAGGAAGAAGGACCCACGCCATGTCACTACCATCGCCCTCCACGCCATTTGCGGACATCATCACGCCCTCGCGGTCCTGCATCGCGAACAACATCAAGCCCTGCTGGACCTGCGACGGATCAGGAACGCCGCTTCCAGGCGATCATACAGGCCCAGCAGGAGGACCGCGAGGTTCCGGGGCTGGACGGAGGTTCGCGACGGAGCCACCGAGCCATCAACAGGTCCGGTGACGGTCCCGCTGCACAAGATGGGACCACAAGATGACCCGGAAGTCTTCCTGGAACTCTTCCAGAAGTCTGCGAAGCATGCAGGTGGCCTCGGGAACAATGGCCGATGCGCCTAATTCCGTTATTGTCAGGAGAAGCTCAGGTGGCTGCCCAACAACTTCCGGTCGCGAACCTCCTCGCTCGACGACCTGAAGCGGCCATTCTCCAGCGGGTCGGCCGGTCGCCCAACAACACCGCCAGCACTTCCGGTCTCTGGATTGGGGCGACGCGGCCGCCCTTCGCTGGCCCAACAGCTCGGGACTCGTGGCCGCAAATGGCTCCGCCCGAGGAAAGCGACGTGGGACCAAGTGATCGATCGGGTGGTACTGGAGCAGTTCATCCGCGCGGCTGCCGAAGAAGACGGCCGAATGGGTCCAGTGCCACCGCCCACGCCGCTGGACTCGCCATCGATCTGGCGGAGGACCACATGGTGGCGTGCCCAGGGTCGGCGACAATACCTCTAATGCTCTCTCTCTCTCTTCTCTCTCTTCCCTTCCCCTTCTCTCTCTCGCCTGTCCTCTGCCTAGGTCGAGACCCCAGGACCTCCCGGGCCCCCGAGCCGGGCCAAGCCTACCTCGGTCTTCCCGGTTCCCGCCCAGGGGCGGGGCCGACGACGGTGGAGTGGACAGCACTTCCGCTTTCCGCTCTCCCGCGCCCGCCTCCAGCCCACTCCCGCCACCGGAGCGCGGGTAGGTCTGGGCTGGCTTGTTGGCGGTGCGCGACCGACCATTTTATCGATCGGTGCCCGGTGATGGAGGTGGGGTTAATGGTCCGGTCCCGGACGGTCCCCAGGTCACCCCCGGTCAGGCGGGCGAGTACCAAATACCTGTGAGTATCGAGGGGGGTACGTATCAGGCCTTGGTGGATTCAGGTTGTAACCAAACCTCCATTCATCAAGGCCTGATTCAATCGGAGGCATTGGATACAAGCCGCATGGTTAAGGTGCGTGTGTGCACGGGATGTGGTGGAATATCCGGTGGTCCCAATATTTATCCAATTTCGGGGGAAAAAGCATAGAGTGGAGGTGGCGGTTAGTCCCCACCTCCGGCATCCACTGATTTTGGGGACGAATTGGCCTGCTTTCCCGGTTTTATTAGGGGCTTTAAATGTGGATGCTTCTTGGGGAAAGAAGGCACGGGAGGAGGGACCGCGAGTGCAGCTGGGTGAGTCGGAGCCGGGACCCCGGGCTGCTGCCTCAGAGGAACCGACCGGGATCGAGACTAATTCTCTCGGACCGGGATGACTTTCTCTCTGGAGCAGTCCCAGGATGAGACATTAAAACACGCCTTCCAGCAGGTCCGTTCCATCGACGGCCAGGCGCTCCAGCCCGCGCTCCCGCCCTCCTATCCGTATTTTGCCATTATAAAAGATCGGTTGTATCGAGTGACCCAAGACGCTCAGACCAAAATAGATACGACCCAGTTATTAGTTCCGAAGAGCCGCAGGGAAATGCTTTTCCACGCGGCTCATACAAATCCTATGGCGGGACATTTGGGACAGGCGGCTACACTGAATCGTCTCATGACCCGGTTCTTCTGGCCAGGCATTCATGACAACGTACGCAGGTGGTGCGCGACGTGTCCGGAATGTCAATTAGTGAATCCTCTGGCCGCCCCAAAAGCGCCGTTGCGCCCCTTCCATTAATGCAGGTCCTTCGAGAGAATTGCGATGGACCTCATCGGGCCATTAGAGCGATTCAAGACGGGACACCGCTTTGCATTAGTCATAGTGGACTATGCAACACGGTATCCGGAGGCAGTTGCTCTCCGCAACATTTCCGCGAAGAGTGTTGCGGACGCGCTGTTTCGTCTTATCTCCCGGTGGGGTTCCGGCGAAATCTCACCGATCAAGGCACGGCGCTTTATGTCACGGACGTTACGCGAACTTTACGGGTTATTGGGCATTAAATCGATTCGAACTAGCGTCTACCACCCACAAACAGATGGTCTGGTCGAACGGTTTAATCGCACGCTTAAATCCATGATCCGGAAGTTCGTGCAGGAGGACGCCAAAAATTGGGACAAGTGGCTAGAACCCCTCTTATTCGCTGTGCGGGAGGTCCCACAAGCCTCCACGGGGTTTTCCCCGTTCGAGCTCCTCTATGGACGCCAGCCCCGAGGGGTATTGGATGTCCTGCGAGAGACTTGGGAGGAGGGACCGTCTCAGGGCAAGAATGAAATTCAATATGTGCTGGACTTGAGAACAAAACTCCACACGTTGGGGCGGCTATCTCGGGAGAATTTGTTACAAGCCCAGGACCGCCAAAGCCGGCTGTATAACAGGGGAACGAGGCTACGCAAATTTTCACCGGGAGAGAAGGTACTGGGATTACTCCCAACGCCTAGTTCTAAATTAATGGCTAAGTGGCAGGGACCGCTTGAGGTCGCACGACAAGTCGGGATCTTGATTATGAGGTTATACGGTCCGATAGAGGAGGGGGCGTCAGATATATCACCTCAATCTATTAAAAATGGAATGAGGCCGAATCAGTGATGTTGGTGTCGGTGGTTGGCGGAGAGGAGGATCTCGGGCCAGAGGCGAACATCAAACGGCAATCCTTCGTTCTGGCCCCAGGGGAGACCACCTCCCCGGCCCAACTCACTGATTTGACAACATTGCAGGCGGAGTTCGCCGACGTGTTCTCGCCTCTACCGGGCCGCATTTAATCTCATTCAGCACCACATTGAGACCGAGCCGGGCGTGGTAGTTCGCAGCCGTCGTATAGGTTACCTGAACATAAGAAAAGGTGGTTCAGGACGAATTAGGCGCGATGTTAGACATGGGAGTAATCGAGAATCTAACAGCGACTGGGCCAGCCCGATAGTTTTGGTTCCGAAAACAGACGGCTCTGTCCGGTTCTGCGATTACCGCAAGGTGAACGCTGTGTCGGGTTCGACGCTGCATCCAATGCCACGGGTTGACGAGCTGTTAGATCGGCTAGGCACGGCTCGGTTTTATTCGACATTGGACTTAACGGCGATATTGGCAGATCCTTGTCTCCATTGTCCAAAGAAAAGACGGCTTTCACAACGCCGCTCGGGTTACACCAATTTGTTACCCTTCCTTTTGGATTGTTCGGGCACCGCGACTTTTCAGCGGCTCATGGATCGGATTCTGCGGCCCCATGCGGCATATGCGGCTGCCTATCTGGATGATATTATCATTTTTAGTCATGATTGGCAGCGCATATGCAGCATTTGAGGGCCGCCCTGAGGTCGCTGAGAAGGGCGGGCTCACGCCAATCCAAAGAAGTGTGCGATTGGGCGCGTGTGGAAGTAAGGTATCTGGGCTTCCACTTGGGGCATGGTCAGGTGCGGCCCCAAATTGATAAGACTGCGGCGACGACCTGTCCGCGCCCCAAGACCAAAAAGGAGGTAAGGCAGTTCTTGGGGCTGGCGGGATATTACAGACGCTTTATTCCCAATTATTCGGACCTCACCAGCCCTCTGACTGACCTTACTAAAAAGGAGGTGCCAGATACGGTCCAATGGACGGAGCTGTGTCAGCAGGCCTTCACCCAGGTAAAGGCTGCTTTATGTGGCGGGCCGTTATTACACTCTCCTGACTTTTCTATCCCTTTTCTGTTGCAGACTGACGCGTCGGACAGGGGGTTGGGCGCTGTCCTGTCCCAGGAGGTGGAGGGGGGGGAGCGGCCGGTGCTGTACATTAGCCGCTCTCGAAGAGAGAGGCTAAGTACAGCACCATTGAAAAGGAGTGCCTGGCGATCAGGTGGGCCGTTCTCACCCTCCGCTATTATCTCCTGGGGCGGAGTTCACCTCTGTTCGGACCATGCCCGCTGCAGTGGCTCCACCGCATGAAGGATACCAACGCCGCGGATCACCCATTGGTATCTAGCTCTTCAGCCATTTAAGTTCAAGGTGATCCACAGGCCGGGTGTTCAGATGGCGGTGGCCGACTTCCTCCAGGAATGGGGCTGCAGGCCGGACGGCTCCCGGCCTGAGTCGGGCGGTATGTGGCAGAGGGGCGTGGTTCAGCGAGGTCTGCAGCGGGAGAGAGGCGGAGACGAGCGGTAAGTGAGTGGGTTGGACACAAACCAGCAACACCTGTCTCTCGTTCCAGTAATGGGCGCGGGGAGAGTATAAGAGCCTGGAGAAACGGAGGACGAGGAGAGAGAGAGAAGGGACTACTGACGCACACACCCTGAGTTCCGGATGCGAGAGACCCGGAAGTGACGACGAGTTTTGAGTTGAATGTGCACCGTGTGCAAAGCCGAAGATACTTTGAGTTTGTTAAATAAAAACGTCAGTAGTCCCAGCCGACCCCTGTGTCCTCTTCCTTTCCTTACCTGAGAACCACTACACGCGGGAATTGAAGATCGATTTTATATCCGTTTTGCGGAGACACATTTATGTGACCAAGTGTAAATGGAATCATTTTGATAAATCAGATAGATATCTGATCAGTAAAAACACATGAAGTGACGAGGTGTAAATAGGGCTTTTAAGAGCAGCACGGATCCTGGTACACAAGTATACTGGTTTTATTTCTCAACTGTTTACATTCATTTAAGACATAACGGAATATGTTTATAAGGATACTTGCCAAGACAGGCATTTTTATATAATTTTGTCTGAATTAGAAGTGAAAGAGGACTCAATTCAGTATTTGTGCGCTGTCTAAAATCCGTCTTTCCGAGCTCACTTTGGATGTGCGCGCACACAGTGAGTAGAAATGACTTCTCTTTCGTATCTTCTTGTCCTTAATGATGAGCCCTGCTGTATTTTGTACAGATTTCATTTTTTTTTGGTATTTAATTTAAGTATTTAATTATTTTACCAAGAGAAAAATGCAACGATCAGTTCATCTCTACTCTTTATTATAATACTTTTAACTTACCTTGCCTGCTTGCGTGGCTGCAGTGAGGCATGGATGTATCCCATCGTACTTTCCAATAGCAACCATTCGAGGGTTAATCTTATGGTTCAGTTTAAGGGTGAAGATGGGTACTAACATGGTGGCACAGCTTAACAGCAAAATCTGATGTTACTAACGCAAACTTCCTGTGAAAATACCATAAACAGAGGTTACAACAGCGACTCTGTAAACATTCAAATACTAGAAAATCGCAAGAATCAAATGTTTCCTACATAGATACATGGAAAATTATGTTAAAAAAACCCTGTTTTCTCACTTTCATATACATTTTCCGTTTTTTGCTATAATTTGTAAATGTGTAAATGGTTTAAAATTTTAAATGTGTAAAATCTACCCAAAGGCTATTTGGATAAAGGGGAAATGATTCACAACAAGAGACTTTATTCAGGCTTTAGAAGTAGCCCATCTAACTACCCCTTCTCTCTGGGTAATAGAATAAACAGCTTACTGTGCTTCTCGCCCGATGAGGCTTCCGTTGCCTAGCAACAGTGGGCAGCTTGTCACGGCATTACCAAGCTTGTGCTAGCATGCTATTCTGCTAATCCTTTTAGTTTACACGTCTGCTCACTGCTTAAAAAACAAGGTTTTACACTTTGCTTCTAATTTAACATATTAATTATGCGACGCCATTCAAAACGAAGGAATTTGCATGCTATCGATGTATTAACCAGATCAACAGGCAACGCATTGTATTCTCTATGCGCTGGCTAACTCTGCGCAGCTAATTCGCAGAAACACTTCATACTGATGATAATATGTGCATATTAATAATTCCTTTACTGCAACAAACTTAGAAGTTATACGAAATGGAAGTATCTTACCGCCCCCGCTAGCTTGTTCGCTGCCAGGTGTTATTCTGCCTATAACCTAGCAGGACAAACTGATGCCCATTACTTGGAGAGGATTGTTTTCAGGATGTGCAGTGAGCACGCGCAGGGTCCTGATTTTACAACTTACAGAAAGGCCATAATAAAAGACGTTTGGCATTAAGAATGAACTACGTGAATAACGTGTGTAAATATAATGTTGAAAAAAGAGATAAAGTCGGCTGACCACGTTGTTCCACCACGTAAACTCAGTTGTTTAAAAAATAAAATTACATGAAATTACATGGAGCCTATAGGCAAAAACAATGGGATTTTTTTTTAGAAACACCATAACATTTTCCTGAGATATTGATTTATAACAGAAAATTTGAAAATTAGTCCGATTTAAATGATAATTACAAAATATTATCATATTTCCATAAGAGTGCTACATTTTATCAGTCGGTCATTTTTAAAGACTAAGTAGAAATTGTTGTCCTGGTGAAACCTCAAAACAAATCTGGTATCTCCGAAAGCCCGGAATGTGCTTTTACTTGTTTTACTTGTTATGAATGACATCATAAATGATAGCAAATTTTCATTTCAAAATTAAATTGTTAGACCGCTCAGACAGACCAGCCTAAAAATTTAACTTTTAAACTGTCTGTCATCCTAACAACAAACAGAGCGGTGCATAACGGAGAGGAGAATTTAAAAATATATAATAATTTGGGGAGACAATTTGGTCATTTTCAATTATTGGGGTGGGGTTGAGTTGGGTTGGGGGCTTGATCCTTCTCAGTGCCTAGTGGTTGCTCTGTCAAGGCCTCGGCCCTAGGTAGACGCATATGTTCAACAAATAAGAAAAAGAGAACCATTGTGAACAGAACATCTGATACTTTTATTTAAAGGGATAAAAAATGATAAATGAAAATTCTGTCATAATTTATACTCACCATTCATGTTGTTTCAAACCTGTATGACTTCTTCTGTGAAAAATAAAAATATATTTTCAGAAATGTCTCAGTGTTGTTGTTTTTTCTCTTTCCACTCAATGGAAGTAAATGGTGATTTAAATAATATAATAAATAAAATACTGTTTGGAACATTCTTCAAAATCTCTTCTTTTGTTGTTCTGCAGAAGACAGTCATGCAGATTTAGAACATGGGGGCGAGCAAAACATGATGGAATATTTATTTTCGACTGAAAGAGGTTAGAGCAGTGGAGTTGCTTTAAATAGCATATGCCAGTAACATGACAGATTCATTACAGAGTCTTCGTCCACTTGTTGAGAGAGCATTGTGTTCTAAATGTGGTTTGTCTGGCATTTTAATGCTTGAAATGATTTATCTTCACCCCAAAAATTCAACACTCTGCACTCGTTACATCAGCTCAGTAATGAAGTGATTGGTAATGGAAAATTACTCGGGGCAACAGCGAGTGAGTAAACGAGTGCAAATCAATTCTTCTGTTTACTGTGGTCTCGCCCGCATCTTCGCCGAGTGCAGACAGGGGGAGCACGTGCTGTGACTGTCACGCACACGCACGCAGTTTGTTAAACTTTAGTGCCGTGTGCATAGAGCTACAACCTGTTGACAAACAATTATGGGAGAGAATAAAGCTTACATAAAACCTACTTTTGTGTCATCGACGGGCCCGTATCTGCTTACGTTATTTGGCCTATAACTTATTTAGACTCAAATACGTGTTCACTTTAACATTTAGTAGAGTCGTAGGCCTACTTTACTTTCCTCATAGCAATCTAAAACCATTAAAGAAGCTCAAATACGTTTTTTTTGTTTGTTTGTTTTTATAGACAAAATACTTATGCTATCAAACAAAAAAGTCTTTCCCACCTCCCAAAACGAAACAACAACAAAAAAGCATCAAATTATAATCACGTAAACAAACAACAATCAATATTCAGCCAGTTTGGAGTGAAATGGTATTATATAATCGTAACAACATTGATTGTGACAAGGCGGGAATGATGACTCCTGATTGTTTGATAGTTTGCACCCTGTTTCACTAATGAATCACCGTGTGCAGGCTGAAGCGGGCGGGCTTTTGCACTCGGTTTGTGTGCAGTCAGAGCTGTATAAAAGCAGCCTGCGATCAGTCCCTAGTACCTTCCACATCAACTCATTCACAAACCGAGTGAAGCGATATTTCAAGGGACTTTCGGACTCTTTGAGAATACTACTGAGGAAAATGGATCCTTGCGATTGTGCCAAGAGTAAGTGTTTTATACTTTTGAGTTTTCAATTGTTGAATTTACGTTTGGATTCAAGTTAGTAGGGTGAATTCAGGTTGACATGGGAACTTTTTCCATGTTTCAAGCACCCTGAATTCAACCTACATACACTTGCTACCAATATATCAACAACATGCATTTTAACTAGTTGCATTTGTGTGTGTGTAGCTGGAACTTGCAACTGTGGTGCCACCTGCAAGTGCACCAATTGCCAGTGTACCACCTGCAAGAAGAGTATGTGAACTTCGTTATAGTTATTTATTTTATTCATGAGTATTGTTATTAAACTTGAATAAACCTCTTGTCACAGGTTGCTGTCCCTGCTGCCCGTCTGGTTGCAGCAAATGTGCCTCTGGTTGTGTCTGTAAGGGCAATTCCTGCGGCTCTAGCTGCTGTCAGTGAGGAGGTCAACGTGATGTTTTGTTACAGCAATGTGAATTTGTTCGTCTGTAGTCGTCCTTGTTTTGCATTGCATAAATGTATTTCTGTGAGATAATAAATGACCTCCACTTTTTCTCAATCTTGACTGTTTAATGTTCCAGAATCGTTTAATAAAGGCTAAAGAGGGAAAACAATGCACTGATTTGTACTGCTTTGAAAGATTATCACATGTGGCCTGTTGCACAAAGCTGGTTTCAGTAGCTACCCAGGTAAGTTTGAGATTAGTTTAAGCAAACTCTGGTTTTTCGAGCTCAAGAAGGTGGATTGGTTTTTAGCAGTGTTAATCACCATGGTAACTTACACTACACAGCTAACCTGCTCTGGAGCAGGTTTTATTCTGGGTTAGAGATCACAAACTCAAACTGGACCAATCAGCTGCAAGTAAAACTCACACCACCTGTATCTCAAATTAAAGTAGTTTATAGTGAAAACTTTAGAGACAGAATTGCTCATCTTTTTGTGCAAATTATTTATTCTATTTATAATATATGAATTATAATTACTTTTAATTCTCATAATATTCATATAATATATTGACAAGTAGCCTAATATAAAACATGCATTCATAATTCTTTCAAACAACGTGTATTTATTTGAGCTCTTTGTGAACCTATAATTATTAGGCATATTTCTTTGATTAACATCATGCATTGATCTAGTCAGATATTCTTTCAGCTGCCTTCTTAAATTGACGCTGCAGCAGTGTTTATTCCTGCTTTAAACACATTTAATTTCATGATAATTTTCAGAACAATCAATCTTCAGAAGAGAAGGGAATCGAACAGACACTGTGATTGGCTGTTTGCCGCATGTGTCACGCTTTCAGATGCACGCGCTTCAGTGTTAATTGCAAACTCTGGATTGAACCTGAGTTGACAGAGAAAGTTTATACCAAGCTTTGAGAAACAATTGAACTTGATCTTAACCAGGTTGGATTTATCTGGATTTGTCAACTCTAAACCTACTCTGAAACTCAGTTTGTTCAGCTAGCTTTGTGCAACAGGCCTTTGATGTCTGTTCTTTAGAACCCGGCAACTGTGTTTTTCTGCCATGTACCTTGTCTACAATACACTAATATCAGCAGTTATTGGTGTGTGTGGCTTTATTTCAGAGCTCTGTTTTTGTCAACTAATATTGTGTACCTTAACTTTTTACCACCAGAAGGTTGGTGGACTTTTCCATGAGTTTGGCTCATGTTTTTGCATTTCTGTGCCAGATAAAGCTGACGTCTTCCAGGCCATGAACTCCCTAAAGTGTGCATCCAAGAATACTCAGTATTTTGGCACAATTTGTCATTTCCCAGCAAGTGGTACACTTCTTAAAAAAAAAGTTACCAGGAAGAACCACAACAGGGTTTTCATGGTGACGCCATAGAAGAATCATTTTAGTCCCAAGAACCTTTTGTGCAATAGGTTCTTTGGATCCTAATGCTTCTTCATGGAACCATACCCTGCCAAAGAACCTTTTATATATTTTTAAAGAGTTTAACTGTTAGCTATAGACCTGATATAGTCTTGCTAAGTGTAACCAACTTCTAGCCTAAATAACTTTAGCTAAATAAGGGTTTTTGCCAAAATAACTTGAGGTGTATGATAATCCATCATAAGCAAAGTCAGTAATCACAAGTTATTTGGTTTAATTTCTCTGACATGTTCATGTTCTAGATGACTAGTCAATTCTTGGGCTATGGTTAGACCATTTTTAAACAAAATTGCTTGCTGGGAGGATAGTACACCCAAAAATGACAGTTGCCATCACTTACTAACAGGGATGTGCAGAGAGTTCTTCAGAGGCAGGGGCTCAAATGTAAAAAAAGGGGCAACATCTAAAATTTAATAAACATACATTCAAACACACGTGTGTGTGTGGCTTTGCATGTGTGAAAAGTTTAGATACATTTTAACTTTTGTTTTTGCAAGAAGTCTCTTCTCATCAAGCCTACATTTATTTAATCAAAAATACAGAAAAAACAGTAGCCTAATATTTTGAGATATGACATGTTCTTTTTAACATTGTATTAATCAAAGAATCTTTCATCTTGAGTATCACAGCAGCACAACTGTTTCCAACATTGACATCAAGTCTATGATTAGTGAAGGGTCGTGTGACCCTGACGACTGGAGTAATGATGATCAATTTAGCTTTGATCACAGGCATACATGCTTTTAATTTTAAAGTATATTAAAATAGAAAACCATTATTATAATTCACAATATTGCTGTTTTTGATCAAATAAACGCAGGCTTGATGAGCATAAGAGACTTCTTTCATAATGCTGCATAATTATCAAAAATGGTAAAATAAAGTCCTTTCACGCCACCATTTCACATAATTGTCCTGTAGGTGCCGTTGGCACTTGGGCTTCATTAACTTTGATAGGTTCATCAAATAGTAAACGTGTATCAAAATACATAAATACAAGTGAATTTAACACTAATTACATTAATGCGACTTCTGGTGCTGTGTGGTTTTGTGCAGTGCTTTGTTTGTTGTAAGTTAACATCCATTTTGTCAGGAAATCGTTCCACAAACATTAGTTCGTCTGTCCATGTCATTTTCAACCGATATATGAATTAGAACAGAAAATGGCCGCTCCATTCACATTGCCCAAAGGAATCTGAACTTTGCCAGATCACGATTGGTTGGTGTAAATACATGACAAACAGCCCGGGCATTGATGATTAATGTAATATTTTAAAATATAACATATATAAAACACATTAGCTTTGATTACTGATGAAAAAAGAAGAAGTTTGGTTTGTTTGGGGGAATGCTTCTCTCCCGTAAAGCCACAGACACTCTCTGAAAGAACCATAAATGGCTCGAGAGCCGTTCCGAACACACTGCAACGCCTCAGATCGACTGATATGAACAAATAAACAGAAGTTTTCCAACTTTTGAGCAGTTCGTTAGTATTGGACACATTGTCCTTTTTTATTGACCACAAATATTATCATTGATATTTGTCTGAGAGGGGCACTTCTGATTAATTTTGAAAAAGGGCAGGGGCTCGAGCACCCAAAGCCCTGATGACAGACCCAAAACAGTGATTTGTTTTAATACTGATGATTTTGGCATACAGCTCATGAAAACCCAAAATTCCTATCTCAAATTAGCATATTTAATCTGACCAATAAAATAAGTGTTTTTAATACAAAAAAAAGCCAACCTTCAAATAAATATGTTCAGTTATGCACTCAATACTTGGTCGGGAATCCTTTTGCAGAAATGACTGCTTCAATGCGGCGTGGCATGGAGGGAATCAGCCTGTGGCACTGCTGAGGTGTTATGGAGGCCCAGGATGCTTCGATAGTGGCCTTAAGCTCATCCAGAGTGTTGGGTCTTGCGTCTCTCAATTTTCTCTTCACAATATCCCACAGATTCTCTATGGGGTTCAGGTCAGGAGAGTTGGCAGGCCAATTGAGCACAGTAATACCATGGTCAGTAAACCATTTACCAGTGGTTTTGGCACTGTGAGCAGGTGCCAGGTTGTGCTGAGAAACGAAATCTTCATCTGCATAAAGCTTTTCAGCAGATGGAAGCATGAAGTGCTCCAAAATCTCCTGATAGCTAGCTGGATTGACCCTGCCCTTGATAAAACACAGTGGACCAACACCAGCAGCTGACATGGCACCCCAGACCATCACTGACTGTGGGTACTTGACACTGGACATTTTGGCATTTCCTTCTCCCCAGTCTTCCTCCAGACTCTGGCACCTTGATTTCCGAATGACATGCAAAATTTGAGCGACAGTTCAGTGATGCTTCTCTGTAGCCCAGGTCAGGCGCTTCTGCCGCTGTTTCTGGTTCAAAAGTGGCTTGACCTGGGGAATGCGGCACCTGTAGCCCATTTCCTGCACACGCCTGTGCACGGTGGCTCTGGATGTTTCTACTCCAGACTCAGTCCACTGCTTCTGCAGGTCCACCAAGGTCTGGAATCGGTCCTTCTCCACAATCTTCCTCAGGGTCCGGTCACCTCTTCTTGTTGTGCAGCGTTTTTTGCCTCACTTTTTCTTTCCCACAGACTTCCCACTGAGGTGCCTTGATAAAGCACTCTGGGAACAGCCTATTCGTTCAGAAATGTATTTCTGTCTTACCCTCTCGCTTGAGGGTGTCAATGATGGCCTTCTGGACAGCAGTCAGGTCGGCAGTCTTACCCATGATTGCGGTTTTGAGTAATGAACCAGGCTGGGAGTTTTTAAAAGCTTCAGGAATCTTTTGCAGGTGTTTAGAGTTAATTAGTTGATTCAGATGATTAGGTTAATAGCTCGTTTAGAGAACCTTTTCATGATATGCTATTTTTTGAGATTTTCATGAGCTTTATGCCAAAATCATCAGTATTAAAACAATAAAAGACCTGAAATATTTCAGTTGGTGTGCAATGAATCTAAAATATATGAAAGTTTAATTTTTATCATTACATTATGGAAAATAATGAACTTTTATCACAATATGCTAATTTTTTTAGAAGGACCTGTATGCACATTGGCTAGTACTACTCTGGAAGTCAATGGCTACTGTCAAGTTTGTAACAACATAGGGTGAGTATAAGTGATGACAAATTTCATTTTTGGGTGAACTATCCTTTCAAATGAGGCAGATGCCCACATGAACAGGTAACAGTAAGGACAGAGTATGAATATAATATACTGTAACTTAGTGCACAATAGTGTACAAATTGATTTATATTAACTTTATATTTTATATAAACTTTTATATTGTACTTAAAAAAAAGTTAAATATTTAAATATCACTGTACAATGCTGCTACCCACGTGAAAAAATAGTATAGTAGCCTATATTATAGTAAAATTACTCTAGTAAATACTAGTGTTTTTTAACCGTACTATGGTAAATATACTACAGTAAATTAAAGTGTAGTAAATACTATAATATACTACAATTTACTGTAGTATATTTACTATAGTATGGTTAAAAACACTATAGTATTTACTAGAGTAATTTTACTGTAATTTTACTATAATATACTATAGTATACTACAGTATTTTTTCATGTGGGTAGTAACGTTACCATGATTTGTTTAGATATCTCATAGCCCTACCATCATATGGCAATAATATCGTATTCGGACACCGCTTTATCATCACTGTCAGGTTTCAGTCGGATGAATTTCCAAGTAATCTTACAGAAATTGTTTATGATTTGATCTCGCTGGTATAAACTCGTATTGTAAACAGAAACATCTGAATAAAGTTCAATCGAGGGCGGCTCTAGTCGCGGGTGCTTTTGGGAAAAATCGGTTTGAACCAATCCGCGCTCGCTCTTACAGGAACCCGGGAGTTCACGAGGGGGATGTGTTTAGCATAGCGGCTAAAGTGAAATCACCCTTTTATAGCCGCTATAAGGATTCAGATACCGCGAGGTTGGTTGTTACATGTGCGTTAGCTAATTAACTATTATAGCTATTAAGCTTGATCATTGTTTTTGCATTTGACAGGTGTCTGTTTGGGACACGTTTCCCGACAGCACCTCATGTCAAGTTAGCTTGCTAGCAAGTTACAGACATTTCTATTGGCTGCTGTTATTTCACAAGCTAAACAACCATGACATTCTATCTATCTATCTAGCAACATACATATGATGAATATTCGTCCAGCTAGTATTCTGCTAAATGAATAAATGTGAATGTATGTAATGTACAGTATGTCATGCCACTGACTTAACGTTACCTAAGTAATCATGAGAATGATATATACTGTATTGTCAGCAAAAATCCCACAGTTACTACTGTAAAATCACAATAAATTAACATGGGGGTCTCTTTCAAACTGTAGGGTTATTAAAGTAAATGCTTTCAGTTTTATAGTAATGACAAGAACTGTACTGTCTGATAGTTTGCTGAGAGTTACTGTTACTTTGGTTCCTGATATACTGAATACAAATAATGTTCATATCACCATGTAACACAGACGTACTACTCTCGTTTTGCTGTCAGGTGGAACAGGTGCTGGATAGTGGATATGGATACTGAGGGCTTCGGGGAGCTCCTGCAGCAGGCAGAACAGCTTGCAGCAGAGACTGAGGCCGTGTCCGAGTTACCCCATGTTGAGCGAAACCTGCAGGAGATCCAGCAGGCAGGAGAGCGACTACGTTCCCGCACTCTCACCAGAACTTCTCAGGACACCGCTGATGTAAAAGCGTGAGTTTTCATTATGACGTGTTTGTCTTTTAAATGCATTTGATGTCATTTGAAAAAGCATGCTATTTACAATGGTGGCGTAATTTATTTTATTTTTTCTTACTTCAGCTCTATCCTCCTGGGCTCTCGGGGTCTTGACATCTTCCATATCTCCCAGCGTCTTGAAAGTCTCAGTGCAGCCACTACATTTGAGCCTCTTGAGCCAGTCAAGGACACAGATATTCAGGTTAGTACGTGTTTTGTTTGGGCGGGAGGTTGTATTCCTAGTTGCATTTATACTTTGTACCTCCCCATTGCATCTCTTGAGATGCAGCTGTGTAATGTCTTATATTTAACTACTGCCTAAATAGTTTAAATCCATAGCATTTGTTGATATCAAAGTGCTCTAATTTTTTTGCATTTACACTACCTTTAAAAATAATTTGTATAAACCAAGTTCTAAAGTTTGGGGTCAGTAAGATTTGTGTTTTTGAAGGAAGTCTCTTATGCGCACCAATGCTATATTTAATTGGTAAAAAATAATCAGTAAAAACAATATATTATGAACATTATTAATTCAAATTGCATAATAGGACTAGATGTTGCGGTCCCAACGGATTCAGTCTGATACGTGTCTTGAGTGGGTTTTGAGGCATCATCTAGGTTTCTAGGGTTGGTGACCACTTAGTGATGTTTCCTCCTATACGACACATCTTCAGTTGTGCACCTTGGCTCCTTTGGGTGTTTCGACCATTTACCACAAGCCACCCGCCACCACAGGCTGATCAGACCTTGGTGTGTGTCACAAAGGGACTGAGTGGTCATTTGATTCCCCACGCTATCTCCTTTCTTCTCAACCCCAGCCAATGACTGCTGCTTTCAGCAACTGTGGCAAGTTCTTTGATGGTCTTCCTCTGGGCCTGCCCTCTAATGCCCATTTCCTTCAGAAGCCTTGTAGTAGAATTTGCAATAAAGCCCCTGCAGCCTACCTCCACTGGACAAACCTTCACGCCCCTGCCCCTTTCCTCTGCCTCAGCTGCCAAGGTAGCATATGCATGCTTCATCGATGACATCTTACAAGGGGACCGTTAGCTCTACAATGAAAGCACGACGGCAGGAGACAGACCATAGCACTTGGTCTGGGCACAAGTTAGTCACAGTGATCGCTGGTAGGAATAGGAAAGTGAGTCTCTGGTCTAAGTCTGCTTGCATTTCCCAGTCCCTGGCTGCATTTAATGGGCTAGAATCTGAGGGTAACGGATTAGCCTGCTCCATTTCCCTTACATGTATAAAGGCTATTGGCTTTTGGGGGATAGTCTTGGAATTGTGGATGGCATTGGTTGTGTCTCTCTTATGCTCAATTGCAGAGACTAGGCATCTCAACACTTGGCACCAGGTGTATCTTACAACTCACCAAGATGTGTTTAAATATCATATTACATCAAATGTTTTCTTAAAGTATATTTATTTTTTATTCCTGTGATGGCAATGCTGATTTTTTTAGCAGCCATTACTCCAGTCTTCACTGTCACGTCATTTTTCAGAAATCATTGTAATATGCTGATTTGCTTAGTTTGAATTTAAGTTGATCAGCTTAAGTCAAATTTCTTATTATCATCCATGTTTAAAACAGTGCTGCCATGATCACTTTTCCAGAATTCTTTGATGAATAGAAAGTTCAAAAGAACAGCAATTAAGTGGAGCCATTTCATAAAATTGCCTTGCAAAGTACACTTTGCTTGAATATTGTTTTGTGATGGAGTTTCCCCATAGATTCAGTGGTGTTTTTTTTTTACATTGAAATACCAAGTTACTTCCTATCGATATGGTCAGAAGGCAACAGTGTAGCATTTCGAGTCTGGCAGTTGCTACCTGTCGTTGTCCTCCTTTATCACATTTTGAAACGTGTATGGACAGTAAAATGGGGCTTTACACCACCATTTGATACAAGTTTGCTTGTCATATACATGTACATACATAAATTGTAAGCCTGATCTTATAAGTTGTTTCATATATTTAAAAAAAATGTTTTTTATAAGTTGTACTAATTTCCGTGCTGTACTGTCTGTAAGGTAAACTTAGTCAGATCTCTGTGATACCTAGTTGATTTAGCTTTTAGAGGTGCTTTCAGAGACATTTTTCAAACTTCAGTCTGTAATTGTTAATGTAATATGTGCCCTTTATTTTAAGTCGCTTCAATTTGAAACAATCTGTTATGCATGTAAAGGATTCTATTTAAAAAAAAAAGAAATCCAGATAGCAAAATTATTTAGCTCGTCAGTTACACAACATTTTTTTAAAGACAAGTTCAAAATTGATGATAATTTTATGCATTTAACTTAACATGAATTACTCCAGACTTCATTGTCACATGATTTTAATAGGCTGATGCTGATTTGGTGCTCAAGAAAACATTATCTTCTTATTATTATCAATGTTGAAAACAGTTGAGCTGCTTAATATTATTGTGGAAACGGTGTGGATTCTTTGATGAATAGAAAGTTCCTTAGAACAGCATTTATTTTAAATAGATTTTCCTTTTAACATTATAAATGTCTTTACTTTCAGTTTTGATTTATTTAGTGCATCCATCTTACTGTCCCCAAAGTTTTTGGTCAGTAGTGTTTAGTTTTTTTTGTTACTGCTTTTCCCTGTTAGTGATGTACTCTGCATTGACTATAATTCGATGAGACTCTCTGCATCACTGCCTCAGAAGAAGCCAAATAAACATTTTAAAAAATCTCCACACTCAGCCCATTTATAATTAGCACAATGCTGTTGCCTTTAGAGCTTGAGAGACATGGTGGATCTAATGGGTTTCAGTGCATCTGTATGCATTTACCTTAATGGCAACAGGTTTTCCTGCTATTCACATTTTTGTACATTATCATTGCTCCTTAGCACAGCTTTTCTTGTGTACCATTTGATTTGGGAATTTGTGGACATCTTTTAGAAATGATTTAGTGCATGCTGTGTGATTTATAATATGTTCGCTAAGGCGTGACTTTGCTGTAGCAATGGGTTACAATTGAATTCAGCTGCATCTGTAAGAGTACCACAGACCTGATGGCCAAGAGGCGTGATGTGGCAAAACTTGAGTCAGGCAATGCATTGTGTGATTCTTAACTTTTACAAACAAACATTGAAATTAAACAGCCAAGAGCATTACAGCATATGAAAGAGTTTAGAGTTTTGCTGGCAGCTGCTATTGTACATTAAACTAAATAAATACAAAAATGAGTTTTGAACTGAATGATGTTCATTAGTTAATGAAACTTAACATGGGTTACTACGCCCCCTTGTGGATGCTGTCAATAACAGAGGATTATTAAAGTCATGCATTTCCAGCCCCTGTTTGCATCTGTTCTGGTACACAAAGCACCTAAAGACCTACATGTTTATGGTGACCGCATTGAAATGCTACAGGTTTAGTGAATCATAGTGAGCTCACTAGAGCCAGGAATCGGCAGCAAGTCAACACTGAGCTGGCAAACCGCATAAAATGCGGTGCACCTCACAGCATTGTGATCTAATTATACTAAGCTTAAATTAGTATATCTAGAGTGATTTTACTGCATAAGTGGAAAATGCTTTTACTTTTCTTGTATATACATTTTAATGCTACAAACCAGTGACCTAAAATCACATGAAGTTATAAATCCCATACTTGAATGTTAAGGTGGATTTGACATAAACTAAAGCCGGATGGCTTAACTGCTCTTGTCATGCCATTTCTTGGGGCTTCATCTATCATCAGATGATGTAGGGTCATGACTAACATATCTTTAATGATTTCTACAGGTCTGTCTTGATCAGACTAAAAAAAAGCTTTGACTGCAACCGATTTTTATATTTACGTTTGAGCCATTTGCTTTGTGTGGCTGCGGTAGAGTTTTGGTAAATAATTTAGTTTTGGGAAAGATTCCAGTTTTGCTAGGTTAATCCAATAAAAATCCCTTGGTTAATTTGCCTTATAAAAAAAATAATATAAAGACTGAACAGTGGTAGATTTGCTCTGTGTATGTCTCTGTTATAAAACATCACATTCCTTATTTCTCAAAGTGCTTCAGTTTGAGAGGAAGCTACTTGAATCGATTGTTTTAACTTTTAAAGTGAGTCATTGTAATAAATGGCATCTTAACAATGTTATTGATTATGCTAAATGATGTCCAGTAAAATATGAGTTAAAAGGAGCACTTTTGTGGTTTTATGTCGATGAAGAGGTACTATGAGTCTTACTGAAGTGGCACTTTAAGTCTTACTAAAGGGCTTCCATAACTTGGGAAACATGGATCTAAACTAGTGATTATCTTTAAATTATCCAAATCTATCTTTTTTAAATGCTGTCAGAGACGAGGTATTTCTGTAGCCTATATGAGAAAAACAATAAGATCATTTTATTTTGACATTTTTCAACTTTATTTGGATCTAAAGCAGATAGGAAGTAATCAGAATCTGAGCTGGGTGCCGGTACTTTAAAGGGAAAAAATAAAAAATTGCTGTTCATTTACTCTCCCTCAGGCCATCCAGGATGTAAGTTACTTTTTTTTAGAGTACAACATAGACTGTCAAACAATTAATCGTGAATTAATATTACCTATTTATATATTTTTAATTATATAAATACATATACACAATATACATGCAAATGTCTTAAATATATACATCTATTTGTGTGTATTATACATTAGAATTATACACAATACGCACGCACATTTTATGGAAACAAAGTTTTTTTTGCATGCAATTAATCGCGATTAATCGTTTGGCAGCCCTAGCAGAAACCGTCACTTAACCGTCACTTTGGGAGTAAAAAAAAAATACAGGCAAAACTAAACTAATACCTGTGGCTCCTGACTTTGCGGTTGTCTGAAGAAACTGAACATTATTTACAACATTATTACCTGTAATGGGTCTTACAACAGTCTGGGGCACAAGCTTTCTGTCGAATTATGGTGTATACATGGAAACTCAAATATATTTTTATGGGTTTCTGCATCCAGGTTAAGCATAAGTACCATTTTGATGAGCAATATTACATATGCATCCTCCCTCTCTGTTGTAAATGAAAACAACGTCTGTTTACGTTCGAGTTTGCTTCTGCACATACGTCATTATGCGACAGGAAGCTCATGCTTCAGCCTGCAGTGAATGTGCTCAGGACCATTTGCAGAGGCTGTAAATTACAGGTAACACTGTTGTAAATAATGTTCAGTTTCTTGCACAGACCGATCGTGTCACTCCATATGACCTCAATGTATCATCAGGAGCCACGGGTATTAATTTTATTTTGTCTGTTTGTTTGTTTTTCTCTAAAAGCGACGGTAGCCATTGTATTTTATATTAATTACATCTTTTATTCTGTTCTCCTGATTAAAAAGAGACACCTACACCTTGGATGGCTTGAACGTGAGTAAATTAGCAGCATTTTTTTGTTTGGTGAACTATTCCTTTAACTTGGGTTACCTGTAGTACAACAGTAGTGCACAGATTTTGTCTGTTTTTCAGAAACAAAAGATATTTCAGAGAAGTTTTGCCTTTCCGAACAATCGCACAGCCACGCCCATAAAAATACACAAGACATATAACAGATTATGTCCTGCTGATAATAGGAATTGGATGATGTCCTCAATTACTTATTACCATAAGGGATAAACATATTCTCGTCTTTTTGAATGTTATAGATGCTCATAGAGAATTGGCTGTTGACTCCTCAAGTCCTTTAATGATCCACTTGGTTTTTGCTTCCTGAAGGTTCGAAGCCATCTACCCCCACCCATCTTTTCCTCTGCTTATCTCTTATCTCCTTCTCTTTTCCACTGTCTCTATCCCTTCCCCTACTCTCATCGTCTTTTTTGTCAGACATATTTTTGTGGTGGGCCTGCCAGAGTGCGGCTCGGCTCTTACTGGAAGTGCACTTACTGCCTGGCACTTTCCTCACCTCCCTCCCTGCCCGAATGTGTGTGTGTGGCTGACAATCTCTTTAGCATTTTCAGTACAACTCTGATTGACTCTAAAGGCTATGAGATTTAATATCTTCCCTTTGTCGAACTTGTGTAACTGCTCTTCCATTTATCATCATCTTCATTCTCATTATGTATCACCGCCATCTCAAACTCCTATTGAAAAGACCTTCAGAATCGCATTAAACTCGCTGCTGAATAAAACAAAGATGCTGCAGGTGCCATGCTCAGAATTGTATCAGTATAATTGTGCCGAGACATCCAGATGTGCATCGACCCTGCGAGGTGGCGGCAGAGTGTAAATTGTATATTGTGCGTGCTCCATAAGGCTTCTGAGCTGCCTGCCTGCCTGAAGACAAAGGAAATGCACGCTGCTGATGAGGCGTAGTCTCCTGCGTTTCTCTCGCCTTCTGCGTTCGTGTGTGTGAGAAAACGTGCAGCCTTCTGTAACCCACGATTTTTTCTTTTTAAAAGCTAAATAAAATAGTTTTTTATTTTAACACCACAACAGGAAAGCAGGAATGCTCAATTTAGGTTCCTATGTCCTGTAGACAAAAAGGCAAACGCCTTAAATGACAGACTGAAAGCAGGCGATGCTTTACCCGAGCTAAATGGCGCAGAATCGTGTGATGCATTCTCATCTTTTTCTTTAACTCTAACTTTCACCTACTTCCTTCTTTCCTGCACCATACCTTCACACGAGAGTGTTATCCAAGCACACACAATAGTAGGTGTGGGATAAGTGCAAATAGCTCTACATGTGGAGTCTGATCTCTGGTCAGTGCACTCTGTTCATTAACTAAACATGACTCTTAAGAGGATTATTAGCCCAGTTTCTGGACAGGATGTCGAAATCCATCAGGAGAGTGTGTGTGTGTGTGTGGGAATCCATTACCATAATTGCATTGCGCTAGTAGAAGTGGAAAAAGGAAGGATGCTGAGATGTTTAAAAAAGGAAGAAATGAGTGAGAGTGAACGAGGAGGCTGGCAGGGATGCTGGAGGAGAGAAGAGGAGGAGGGGTGGATGGCTGATGGTGTACAGGCACACGGATCAGGTTGAATAATGACTTTTCCTCAGATTCCCCCCCGTGTCTCTGGGCTGACTTGGTACGCTCCGCCTCCGACAATAAAGCAGCCCACAGTAACCCTGCTCGTGGCTCATATCTAGGTTCAGACCACTGGGCCGCCTTGAGGTAAAGAAGAGTGCATGTGGCAGACATTGTGTAGGCCTCTGGTAAAGGAGGTCAGAAACACCCCAGAAATGCACTGGCCCGCTTCTACAGGACGAAGAAGATGGAGAGAGCGCAAGCAGGGGACGGGCACACCGCTCCCAGACAGTTTTACCTTTCAGCAGCACTTTCCCTGCAGGTTAAACCAGAGCATGAGTGAGTATCACCTACACGCACATGCATTCGACAATTCTCTGTACTATATATGCCTCAGTCAGTCGGTTTAACCAGGAAAATGAGACCGTCGCCTTCTCCGAAGGGATGTTGAAGATGGCGAAGAGGAGGATGATGAAGGCTTGTCTGTCACACAGGAAGTGGTTGGGTTGGGTGGGGTTCCTTCGCTCCTTTTTTTTTGTGCAGAAGTAAATGAAAAATAAGAAAACGAGAGGGATGTGTAGATATAGAGGGGGTGTTTTAGTTTAAATCAACTGCCGTTGGTTTGGTTAGTGTATGTATGCATGTCTTTTGTCCAGCTCTTGCATTTGATGCCAATCTATGTTATAGATCCTGCTATATTCTCCTGCTATTTTCACTTTACGTCTTAATCTTAGATGGTCAATATCAGTTCATTGCGTTATACCTGATTTCAAAATATAAATGCATCCACATAAAGGTGTGTACATCATGAACATGTATGAATTGTTGCATTCTTTGAGTATGTATGTATGCATTTCATATTGTAATGACGTTTTTTGCTCGTTGTGCTGCACCGTTTTTATCTCAAACCCGCTCAATATTCGCTGTACCTTGAATCTTTCAGAAATCCACAGCACTTATTTGCATGAGATATAACCTCCCCTTTCAACCTATGAGATCTGCACTTTGTCTAACTGCTTTAATGGCAGCCTTTAGTCATGCATTTATTTCACCGTGGTCAGATGATTCAAAATGTGCATCAGAATATTTGTGAATCTTTGCTACAAAATGAACATCTGATCTCTCGGATAACTTTGTTCCATTCAACGTGACTAATAATGGGTTAAATTGCCATATGCAATGATACGGTTCACAGTATGTAGTAAGCATGTTCTCAGTTTAGGCATGACCCAAATGCATCCATTTAAAACGTGTTCCTTTTGTCAGTTAGTGGCTCTTGGTTACTTGATGCAGAGCATGGATGCCTGAAGGAGGCACTGTTCTGTAGCTAGCGGTTGGAGGCACAGTGACTGAGCAAGAAATAATGCTGCTAAGTACGAAATGTTGGCTACTCCCACACCTTAAACTCACCCTTATAGCACCCCCCACCACCACTTTTCATCTCTGTATCCATTAGCTCGGCTTGTTCGCTCAAAATGTGTCATTTAGCTTCCGTTCCCCAAATCAGAATAAATCAATCCTCAATTACAGCTGTCAGTCAAAGTGCATTGGGTGATGGGGGTCGTGCGATCTCGAAGGGGGGAGGAAAGGAGTCATCAGGGGGAGGGGTTGACAGGATTCAACTCTGTACTGAAGACTTGGATAAGAGGGGGATTTGAATGCTGATTAAACAATATTAATGGAGTCAAGGAAACATCTCGAAAATCAGTGTACTTTTAATTGAATATTATGTGTCATGTTTTTTACGACATTACCACATTCAGTCAAATTCAATGTAAAAATGTACTTAATGCTTTTTCAACCCCATTCTTGTTACAATAATAAAACCCAATGAGTGCAGGTTTCAGTTCAGAGGTCTCGTTTCTCTTCTCTTCATCGTTTAATATTGGCTTTTAGCGGTCTGATGATCCTCCAAACCCATCAGAACCAGCTTCTCCTTCCGTCAGTACCACTCCCTATCCCAACCCCCACTCAATGTGTGTGTGTGTTGCACGTCATTCCTGTGACTTCTCTGTCCTCAGGATCAGCAGCTGGATCTTTCTGTTCTGTGTTTAATCAAAATGTGGGTGTGTGTGAGTGTTCGTTACCCAGCTGTACATCAAATACGAGTGCTCTTAGTGCATCCGTACAGGTTGTCCGAGTCAGAAAACGTAGCTTGTTTTTCCATGGAGGCTACTGATGTGTGCATTTTCCATCTGTGATCGAACAAAGATGACGTTTTAGATGATGATGGTCCATAATTAGATATAAGCAGCTGTTAGCTTAATGATTTGCGGTGGGGAACATTCAAACCAGGCTTTTCTCTGGTTTTGACAGTTTCATAGACAGTGGTCCAAAAACTCTAGATGCGTGGAAACCAAGCGGTTTGAACCACATTTTCCAAACCCATCCAAGAACATCTGTCTGTAGAACTGTGGTTCACGTGTTTACACAAATGTGGGGTATCTTAAATGCACAGTAGTTTTAGTACACTCGAGAACGTATTGAACCAAAGCTTTGCTGAACCAGCTCTGACCAGTCGAGAGCCACCATTTTGGGCGAGTGATCTCGCACAGGGTCGATTCTAAGCACATTTTTAGCAGTGATTTCGATAATGATACCAATTCTCCATCTCTGGCCTGTGGCGCTTGCGTCTTAGAGGAAGTATGGAGGGAATGAGAGAGAAAGGGAGAGAGGGCGTGTGCTCTGCATGCAGAAAAGGGGAAAGTAGGTTGCAGTACGTTTAACCTCCATACCGTGCCTCTTGTTCCAGGGCTTTCTGAAGAACGAGAGAGACAATGCACTGCTGTCAGCCATCGAGGAATCACGCCGCAGGGTGAGTGTCTTCCTTTACCTCTCTATATCCTTTTACATCCATTTACTTTTTTCTGTCGACCAAATTATGTCTTTTTGTCCATTATAGAGAAAAGGAACATATTTGCAACATTAAACGTCAGTGTAACTACATCCCGTATTGTCCAGACATTTAGAATCTGCACAATTCATCTGACAGCTCCTTTAAAACCGTCTCCTTCCGAGGGTCACACTTTCTGTTTCAGGTCAAATCCCCTTTTCCCCTTATTGCCTCTTCAGCCACTGTCAGCTAGGTAAAAACAGGCCCTTTCAGCTGTTATTATGGTATCCATCTCTCAGCATCTCTTAGAGAGCTCAGGTCAATATCTGTCTATCCTCTCAGTCTAGTCATCAAACCTCTCAGAAGGAATGTCAGCAAAGAGACGGACAGGCTAATTTGCTCACTAAAGAGGAAGTGTTACCCAATGACCCAGATGAACTGAGCGTGGCGAAATGTCGCTGGTGAAAGTTTTGGGTCTTCGAGCACTACGGTAAAATTGATGTCCATCGTGGACAGGATCAAAATCAACTTTTAACAAGATTTTTGACACAGTTTTTGCTGACTGTTATATGTAAATATTTCTTACAGGCCATCAAAACAGTTTTGCATGATTTTTACTTATTTAAAAAATATATATTTTAGTGAGTTATTTAAGTGTCATATTTGTGCCTTTCACTATCTAAAATGGCACCTATCAGAAAAACTACTAATCTTGATTTAGTTCCTCATATTTTAAATTTTGTGGCTTAATGGGAGGAACATTCCACATATCTGTTCCCGCATGAAGATCTGGGCAAAAATTTGACGAATTCTGAAGTTTTCTTTAGCAGATCGTTTATACGTTTTTGCTTTTGAATCTTGCATGTCACTTACATCAGCAAGTGTCAGACAATATTTCATAAAATTCAACATAAACCATGTGAATCTGCAGTTCCTAATAAAGTTACCATCCAACTGGCAAGTAATTTATTCACACTACTCTCCAAAGCCAATTTTATATATATATATATTTTTTTTTTTGTGTGTTTCAATTTTGGACCCCGAGTGAGAACTGGATGATGATTAATGGCTTTTTTGACCCAGCCAAATCATCTGGAGAGCGGTGCTTATAAAGCCATACACCATTGTTTCCCACCCTAAAACAAAAAAGCCCCTATGCGTCTTTTCCACGCTGAATTTTACCTGATTCGCATTAACTTCTGCACGTTGTACTGATATTATCTCACTCCTTCCGTCATTAAGCTCCATTCCAAAATCTCTTCCTCCAGAGTTCAGAAGCCTTTTTAATTAGTACGCTTGCAATTATCACACGTCAATCCGCAGGGACCGAGAAAAATAGACGAAAGGTCTTTGGATTCAATCAGGGTACGGGCTAAATCGGTAGTAGGCGTGAAGACAGACCCAGATAGCGGCACAGTTCCATTAGCGCGGCCTCCACGCATCCAGGCTTTAGCGGGCCAGACCCAGTTTGAGTCTCCCCAGGCCCAGCTCTCATTCCTTGTCCCTCGGAGGTGGGATTGGGGGAGGGGAGAAGATAGTGGTGCCCGTTAGCGCTTATTGTGCACAGCATGCTTTCCAGATCCAGGCTGCTCCCTTCTTACTCCGCTAGCTATTTTTAATGTGTCACATGTTGGGTAACCTATATATTCATTGAAGGCTTTGTAGTTTCACTCGTTTTACTCTCTATCATCACATTTAGTCTGTTTTTCATGTGTGATTTGTACCTCATCCCCTCTATTTTACTCGTTCTGTCCTTCACGCAGACGTTTCTGTTGGCGGAGGAGTATCACAGAGACTCTATGTTGGTGCAGTGGGAGCAGGTGAAGCAGAGAGTGTTGCACACCCTGCTGGGAGCTGGAGAGGATGCACTGGACTTCAGCCAGGAAGTGGAGGTCTGAGGAACAACACGCCACATAAAACACAGTACACACACAGTTCATTTATGATATAACACCCTTGTATATTATATATAATAGCACACACTCACCTCACATCACATGTGAAGTGCTCTTGAAGCACATATTTTCTTATTTAGCATCTAAGGAGCTTGTTCAGATCTGTTGCTGTGATACGGCCAGCCTGTGGCTACGTTTGGCCTGGATCTGAGCGTCAGTGAAATCTTATCTGGCAAGAGCTTTTCTTGTTCTTTTCAGACAAGGACATTTAGGCCTGATTGTCTTTTAGTAATTATAAAATATGATAAATCATTATGTAAAGACTTCGTTAAATCGGACTTGAAGCGGAAGTCATTTATGTACGACAAGCATCACCAAATGGAATTGCAAAAATTTCCAATTAATCAAAAGATATATCTGATTTTTTTACTCATTTATGCTGTGAGCATATTAACATAAACATTAAAAATATATATAGTTCATATTATTAATAAAAACTATAGAGAGAGAGAGAGATTTAGCTTTATATATTTTTATTTATATATATTTTTTATTTATATATATATATATATATATATATATCTATATCTATATATATATATATATATATCAACAGCTTTATAATATATATATATATATATATATATATAAAAACAAATGTAACATTTATTTATTTAATTTGATATTTTATATAACACTAATTTCCAATATTTTTTTTTTTTCTTGTGTGCTGTGGGTACATTTGTGTGTTTATATTTTATATTGAGGTGTATATGCTCTCAGCATACAAGAGACAATTAGATGGGATGACATTGGCTTTAGAGGCTATTATTCATGAATAAGGTTTCCTTTGGCAGCATTGCTTACATTTCTACTGTTAAAAAATGGAGAGGTGAGCAAGAGAGAAGGATGTAGAAAACATCAAACATTGAAGATGACAAGCACTCCTCTTCTGAATAATATATACCAAAAAAAATGCATGTTTCACTTTTATGTCCTCAAGTATAACAATAGTCTGTCTACAGCAAACAATGACAGTCTTTTTGAGATAGTCAAACGTGTCTTTCCTTTTATTGTCCCGTAAAGGATTGTTGTGTTTGTGTGTATATTGTGTATTTTGCTCTAGGAGATTTTTGACTGCTGTCCTGCTGCTTTAATTATTAAACAGCAGTTACATTTTCCATGTGTGACCTGCTGTTCTCTTCCTATGCCAGGAGCTCACTCTTCCTTGTACCACCAGCCTGAGTCACCCCCTCCCTGCTAGATAGTCACACAAACTACAACGCCTCAGTGGCTTTCTTGCCAGGCTGTTCGTGGAATTTGCTACTGGGGGAGTGTGTGTGTGTGTGCGTTTGAGTTTTTTTGAAAATAATTTCAATGAAAGCACCATATGCTTTATTTATGTCAAATCTTTCTAAATATGATGTTTTTCTTCAGGCCGGGTTGGATACATTTATGTCCACGGCGTATAAAATTTAAGTGTGTGTGTGTGTCTCTCTCTCTCTGTATATTCACAGTACTGAGCTGTGTGCTCTCAAGCGTGAGTTATGTTCTTAACAATAGCTTCACGCTACATTGGTCGCTGCATTTAGATTAAAACAACTCTCCGAGATAAACGCAGCTTGTGCACTTGTCAAACCCACGCTTTTAGAGGCGCACATATGCACACCTACACATGTAGAGAATATTAATACGGTCTTGTTGTGTAGACATCCTTGTTTATGCCTTAACGACTGTTGCTATGTGCCCCACAGCCCAGTTTCGTGAGTGAGGTCGCAGTTCCAGGACGCAGTGCACTGGACAGTGTGGAAGTTGCCTACAGCCGACAGGTTTGTAGAAAGAATTTTGGAGAAAGAATACACAACATAAATATAATAATGAATAAAAATATGTCTATAAAATAAGTAATTTTATTTCAAATTGCTATTTTTATTTATTTGTATTTATATAAAATGTATAACAAATATGAAAAATTTTATGTTTTAATGAAAAATGTATTACAGCTTTAACATAGAATTATACATGCATGAAATTAGTCATCCAAACATTAGAATTTACAGTAGAAGTAATAACTCTCCAGGACTTTTGAAACATCACAGAGAAAGAACAAGCTGTCCGGCAGCAATATGGTCACTAATAAATCATGCAGTCCTAGTTATAAGATATGTTGAAAATAAACATATGGTTCACAGTTACTCAGAGTACCTTGTCATTTAGTTCAGCTTAGCTTTTCTCTCTGTCAATAATCTAGACACAAGAATAAATGTGTTTTGCGAGCCTAGCTTGATTGATCGATAAGATTGATTTGCTGGAAAGAAGCATGATGGGTAAGCTCCCAATCTATCCATAAAGGGGAGGGCCATCTCTCACTCTCTTCTCCTTTGTTCTTCTTTTTATTATCAGATCTCTCTTCTATTTCCTGTGCCTTTTTTTTCTCTAATCATGTGTCGTCACATCGCCTGCGGAGTCATCTTTCTGGTCTTTGCGCTCTTTTTTGAAGACCTTCTAAATATTTTTATCCTTTTTATTTTGTTTTTCATCATCCTTCATTTTACCTCCAGATCATAGCGGATCTAGCTGTCCAGAGTTTGCCCTTTGACAGCAGTCAGTCTTTGACCTTCATTCTCAATTAGCATTTTTCCTCTTCCGTTTAGATCTACATCTTCAATGAGAAGATAGTAAATGGGCATCTTCAGCCCAACCTGGGAGATCTCTGTGCCTCAGTGGCCGAAAGCCTGGATGATAAGGTATATTGCATTTGTCTTGGCTTAGAGCCTGTGTTCCTTGTTGTGCTTTTCATCTCAGAAAATTAGGGAAGCGATTGCTTTAATAGTAAGGTTGTTTGTGCATGTGTTTATAGAACGTTTCAGACATGTGGCTCATGGTGAAGCAGATGACAGATGTTCTGTTGGTGCCGGCAAAGGACACTCTGAAGAGTCGAGTGTCTGTGGACATGCAGATGGCCTTCGTGAGACAAGCTCTACAGTTCCTGGAGAACAGGTGAAAGAAAGGAAATGCCCTTTTGCTCTTTGTTTAAAAGGATAATATGTAGCAATGTTGAAATTACCAGTAGACAAAAAATATTTTTATGCTATAGCCAACACAATATGATGGTCATTTGAGATTTTTCATTATTAATTTTTTTTTTTATATAATTATTATTAATAAATTAATCTAATTATACAAGTTTTATTAAAAAGAAACACTAAAGCTTCATTTTTTTTATTTATTTTTTTATTCCTGGGAATTTATTTCAGCATCATTACTCCAGTCTTCAGTGTCACAAGGTCCTTCAGAAATCATTATAATATGCTTATTTGGTCATCTCTTATTATCAATGTTGAAAACAGTTTAATATTTTGTGGAAACAGTGGTACATTTTTGTCAGGATTCTTTGATAAATATAAATTTCAAAAGGACAGCATTTATTTTTAATATAAATCTTTTGTAACATTACAAATGGCTTTAATGTTATTTTTTGATCAATTAAGTGCATTATTGCTGAATAAAAGAAGTAATTTCTTGGCAAAAAACCCCCCAAAATCTTACTGAACCCAATATTTTTCAATGGTTCCAATTATATTTGAAAACCTAGAAATATCAGGAATTTGCCCCCACATAGTCCAGTACTTGAAAAGTGTGAATATTGATTTTATGCAGTAAATATTTCATCGGCTTGATTTTGCTCTTATGTAGATTAAAACGTGCTTACAGGCCATAGGGATTTCAGTTCAGTCTTTTGAGTCAATTATTTTCAATGAGTCATTTAAACATCCTTACAAATCAGTCTGAATTATTCGTTAGTGAATTATTCTAAATCAAAATGATTAAAAAATGCATTTTATTTTTATATTACAAATCTCTAAAAGGGTAATATTATGTAATTTTACTTTGTGAACCCAGTATGTACCTTATCCAACAGACTGCTTGTGTCTCTCTTCTGCAGCTATAAAAATTACACTATGGTTACTGTTTTTGGGAATCTGCACCAGGCTCAGTTGGGTGGTGTACCTGGCACTTATCAGCTTGTATGCAGCTTCCTAAACATCAAGCTGCCGACCCCGCTGCCAGGCATGCAGGTACTGCAGCAAAACGTGTCCACACACACAACACAGCAAGGCAGCACTACATCATACAGATTAGACGCCATCACTGCAGATACTCTCGAGTGAACTGCGCTTTCTGTGGTTTAGATAGCGGTGGGTTCTCCCTGCATGGGCCAATAAGCTGCTTATTTCAGACTTGAAAGTAAAAAGGGGGTAAATGGACGCAGTATGACCCGAGGATAAACCTTGCTGTGTGTGCATGTGTGTAACAGGACGGCGAGGTGGAGGGACATCCAGTGTGGGCTCTGATCTATTTCTGCCTGCGTTGTGGAGACCTGTCTGCCGCCATGCAGGTGGTGAACAGGGCACAGCATCAGCTGAGCGACTTTAAGATCTGGTTTCAGGAATACATGAATAGCCCCGACCGCCGGTGAGAACGCACATACGTACACCCCAAAAAATTAGATCACATCCTAAGAGAACTATTTCTCCACTGCTTTTGGTAACTTCTCTCTGGTATGCCTGACCCAGCTTGCTCCTTTTTGTATTTCATGCATACGTTTATCTTAAAACTGAATAATTCAGTAAATCTGTTTTATGGGTCAGTACAAATTTACTCAACTGCATTGTTCTTCTCAGTTTGTCTCCAGCCACAGAGAATAAACTACGACTTCATTACCGACGTGTGCTGAGGAACAGCGCCGACCCCTACAAGCGTGCGGTCTACTGCCTCATCGGTAAATGCGACATCGCCGACAATCATGGAGAAGTGGCTGATAAGACAGAAGACTACCTGTGGCTCAAGGTCAGATATAGACTTTATCGTATATCGAGTGTACGTTATAGCTTCACGTTATTTTTTACGGATGAGTTTGTTTGCCAAGTTGATCTCTCTGTTTGCAGAATGACTGAGCTTTTAGGAATGCTAATATAGAAGAGTTTTAGCACTGAAATCCTTTTTGATTGTTTTGCGCCGTGTTCTGTGTCCCTACCAGCTGAATCAAGTGTGTTTTGATGAGGATGGTAGCAGTTCCCCTCAGGACAGAATGACTCTGGCCCAACTTCAGAAACAACTACTGGAGGACTACGGTGAGAACCACAGTCACCGTTATGTACACCATGATTGAAATTATAATATATAATATTTTAAACATATTTAAATTAAATGTATAATATTAAACCATATATAGGTATTTTGTGTGTGTGTGTGTGTGTGTGTGTGTGTGTGGACTGGTAATCCCTACGTTGTGGGGACAAAATGTCCCCACAAAGATGGCAATATCCAAAATCCATGTCCTTGTGGGGACATTTTTGGGTCCCCATGAGGAAAACAGGTCATAAATCACACTAAGTGATGTTTTTTGAAAATGTAAAAATGCAGCATGTCTCCTGTGATGGGTAGGTTTAGGGGCAGGGGCAGTGTAGGGGGATAGAAAATACGGTTTGTACGGTTTAAAATGCATTACGGCTATGGAATGTCCCCATAAAACATGAAAACCCAACATGTGTGTGTGTTTACATTTTCTAATTGAAACATTTACTCAATTCATGTTGGCAATGTCTTAATGCATTGGGATAGAGAGATCTCAATACTATAAATCAAGTGGCCTCTCTCAATGTGCGAAACTCAGGTCAAATTATTCCATAAAGCCAATAAATCATCCCACTTATCTTTAGATTCACTCCAGTCCTAAAGGAAGAGATTTAATTGGGCATTTGAAAAACTAGGAAGTTAGTCAGTATGCAAACCCCCCCTATTCAGTCTCTGCCAGTGTGCCAAGCCCAGATAAAAGTGTATGTCATTGTGCTGTTTTCTCATGGCTTAAACTTCTCCTCGCCCAGTTTTAAAAAGGCATCCGCTTCGTTTCTTCCACCTGCCTGATGAGTCAGTCTTATCTCGCCAGCACTCCTGCAGTACACCACATTAAAGACTCCCTCTATTGCTGATAAGACTCCTTCACTCCCAGCTGCGCTGCCACTACGCTCCATGCAAAGTCACAGCAGGTCTTTTCAATGCCGCTTTAAGACGTCAGTTTTAATGGCAATTTAAATAAGAGGGGATTATTTCAACTCATGCAAATGGAAATGAAACAGCCTATTTAAGCACTTCACAGCTGAGGAAGATTTATGTGGAACCTATTACTCGCTTAAAGAAGCATTCAAATTCCTTAAGTTACAAATCCTTATTAGCTGCATGTGCACATTTCCAATGTGTGGTTTATATTGTTCTGTAAGTGGTTTTGGATTATCCCAAACCCTCATGAACGTGTTCATAAAGGTGTGTGGCATTATTTGAATTGTTTTTTGCAGGTGAGTCCCATTTCTCAGCCAGCCACCAGCCATTCCTGTACTTTCAGGTGCTTTTCCTGACTGCACAGTTTGAGGCGGCCATAGCGTTCCTTTTCCGAGTGGAGCGTCTGCGCAGCCATGCCGTTCACGTAGCTCTGGTGCTGTACGAACTCAAACTGCTGCTCAAATCATCAGGCCAGAGCGCACAACTCTGTAAGTTGTGATCATTGAGTGACAACTCAAAATCGTATATCTGGTTTCTGTTCTAATGAGGTTTCTGGTCTCTTCTCAGTGAGTCAAGAGGCTGGAGATCCTCAAATGGTGCGAAGGCTGAACTTCATCAGGCTGCTTATGCTCTACACCCGCAAGTTTGAGTCCACTGACCCACGAGAAGCCCTACAGTACTTCTACTTCCTCCGGTAATGGTCATTCTAACCTTAGCCGATGCTATTGGGTTATCTGGGGTAACATACTGAAAGAGCTGATCTCAGATCAGTCAAGTTGCAGTCATTGAGCAAATCGATAAACCAAACCTGTTCTGAAATCACCTTGTTTCCTGTTTGATGAGTGGCTGAACTGTAAGTCATGTCTTTTTCTCTGAAAATTCTGAGCGGAAATCCCTCTCTGAGAAGAGATTAATGTGTCATGAATAACTCAGAACCTTCCACGAATGATCCATGAATAATTAAACCTGTTCCATGCACACTGTGAATTCGATGCTAACTTGGCCCATTGTTTTAAGAGACCTCACAGCCACCGGAAACAGTTGATCTTCTAAAGGTCTTTTATCTCTGGGTTTGCGTGCGCATCACAAAGCGAGCACGTTCCATCGCAGGCCAAAGTGCTTTTGTGATACAAACGGCATAATTGCTGTACTGCACTGAGTGAAAACTCAATCATTGTTCTCTGATTGGCCACAGGAATGAGAAGGACAGTCAAGGAGAAAACATGTTCATGCGCTGTGTCAGCGAGCTTGTCATCGAGAGTCGGGAGGTAAGAAACGTGTGCAAGCTCATTGGAGGAACAGTTTCTGCATACTAATTGCTATTATCCTTACATAACTTCTGTCAATTCTTAACTCTCTTCCTGTAGTTTGATATGCTTCTTGGAAGACTTGAAAAAGATGGAAGCAGAAAGGTATGCTGGAGGGTTTTGTTGTTATTTCACCTGACTAGCAGACAGCGAACGTGCCACTGTTCTTTCTCAGTAACTCATTGTGTGCACGCTTGCTCTATATTTGCTTCATTCAGCCAGTCAGGGTTGTGTAGAATGTGCTATTGTCTCAGAGGCCTTTACAACACAGTCTGGCCTTTCAAGCTCAAAACCAATTTGACAGCGTCATTGTGCATTCAAAGTCCAGGCTCTAAGCAGTGCTTGTTTGAATCCCTTCAGCCCGGCGTGATTGACAAGTTTGCCGGAGACACACGGGCCATCATTACCAAGGTAGCCTCAGAGGCAGAGAACAAGGGATTGTTTGAGGAGGCTGTTAAACTGTATGAGTTAGCCAAGGTAAGAGAAGCTGTGATGTGCCATTGGGTTTATTAGTCTAGTGATGGTTTTGTGCCTTAAACATCTTTTCTTTCCTGCATCAGAATGCTGATAAGGTTCTGGAGCTGATGAACAAACTGCTGAGTCCAGTTATCGCTCAAGTCAGCGAGCCCCAGTCCAACAAAGAGCGACTCAGAAACATGGCAGTGGCTATTGCTGAAAGGTAAGTATTTCATACACAGACCCCTAAAGACTATGGATCGTCTAAAGACAATTTCATCTTTATTTTTCATTATTGCAACTTTATATCTCACAGTGGGACTTTATATCTCCCAATTGTGCCGTTATGTCTACCGGTTGTGCCTTTATATCTCCCAATTACGATTTAATTTCTCGCAATGAGACTTTGTTCCTTGTAATTGTGACTTTATTTCTTATTTTAAACATCTCACAATTACTACTTTTTTTACTCTGTGGTTGAAACAGGCTTTCATTATCAGCCTCCATCTAAATGGTGCATCATGGGTTTTATGGTCTTGTAGTTTCAGTGAACACAATATGGTATCTTTTATTTGTTTGAGCACAGGTACCGTACCAACGGTATAGCTGGGGAGAAGTCTGTGGACAGCACATTCTACCTGCTTCTGGACCTTGTGACGTTCTTTGATGAGTACCACGCCGGCCACATAGACCGAGCCTATGATGTAAGTCACCTATAAGGCCCTGATCAGACAGAGCGCATTTTTTAAATAGTTTTCTATTGGCAGTGAGCATTTTGCACAGTTTACGCACTGTTGCGTTTTTGTAGGAGCGCTCTGAGTGCATGAAGTTGGAAAAAAAATCAACTCTGAGCAGAAAAGCGCCCGACATCATTCGTGTTTTTTTCCCCATTCTCCAATCAAATGAACGTAGAGGCAGGCCTTCCGTTGTGGTGATGGTTACCTTGATTAGACTGATAGGACAGCTAATTTCGGGGATTGCCTTGCATACATAAAAAATGCAGCGCACTGCTCAATTAAAATAAAGCCAGTGAAATGCGCCTCGCATTTTCAAACCTGAGAAACACGCTCTTTCTGATCGGGGCAGACTCCTGCTGACCTTGGGCCCATGCTGCTAGTGCTAGGCATCTGACTAATCTATATTTTTGTGCCATTCTGTGTCAGGTGATTGAGAGGCTAAAGTTGGTTCCCTTAAGTCAGGACAGTGTTGAGGAGCGGGTCGCGGCATTCAGAAACTTCAGTGACGAGGTAAGAGATCTTTAAGCATCAGCATAAATTGCCCACCTCCTGTTATTTCAAATGCTAAGCTGTTGTGCTCTTCCAGGTGACCCCAAATTAACAAGATGTCTTTTCAAATCTTTCCTTTTAGGTTAAAGTTGACCAAAATTGAGTCTATAATCTTGAAAAATGAGTTGTTGTTTTTTTTAATAGAGACCTTAATTCACATGACATTCTCTCCATTATGCCCTAATCTTTCCAGGTCAGACATAATTTGTCAGAGGTTCTTCTGGCCACAATGAATATCCTGTTCACACAGTACAAGCGTCTAAAAGGGGCTGCAGCAGGCACACCAGGAAGACCACAGCGTTCCCTAGAGGACAGAGACATGGTAAGATGAATTCTCTAAGATAACGATTATTGCTTATTCAACTATCCTGAGTAGATTATTCACTGGACATTGGACACACACTGTGACAATACACGTTAATCCTGATTAGCTCTTCTCAAGTGTCTGTGTAAGAGACCACCGGTGGTTTATTATGCAGTTGTATTTGTCTACTTGCTCTGTAGCTGCTGCGCAGTCAAGCCCGGGCTCTGATCACTTTCGCGGGAATGATTCCGTATCGGATGGCTGGAGATACCAATGCCAGACTGGTTCAGATGGAGGTCCTAATGAACTGAAACGTCCCACCCCACCCTTCTCCTGCTACTCCCCTTTTTTGTCCTCATTCTGTGATTATTTTGTCCATTTTTGTATTTTTTTCTCCATGATTTGAAATAAAAAAAATTCCAGTTCAGTTTTGTTTGTTTATTTTATCATAAATCTCTTTTTATTATTTGATGTGTTATTGTTTTGTCCTGCATTTTCTGTTTGTTTTGTTTATTACATCTCAGTTGCATCTATTCTTTTTATAAAAGCCATAGTCTCATATACAGTGCTATTTGAAACTAAGCAAATATACAATTACAGTTTATCCCTTATGACATCTACTATCAAGCAATCAATTTTCACATCTCATGGAGATTATATTCTTTATTATATTATTAACAGTGAGATGAATCACTTTGGCGAACAACAATTTGTACTGTACTATATATACAGGGTTCTCAGTCCTGTAAATATTAGGGAATTCTGTTTCCCAGGCCTAGAAATGGCATGGAATTTAATTAGTCATATTTCTATAGTGAATATAAATTTTTCTATTAATACATGTCTTATTGGCTAAATATTGCTTGGTAGCACTTCATTTTACAGTCCTGTTCCCTGTGTACATACTATGTACTTTATTATAATTATTACAATAACTAGGTACTAAGCCTCAACCTAACCGTAACCCATGTAGTTACCTTATATTAACCAGTACTTTCTTAGGTAAGTACACAAAGTGCATGTACTGTAAAATAAAGTTCAACCTATTGCTCTTCATTTAAGATTATAAATATTGGTAACTTTATTGTACACTGTCCTTGTTACACTTTGCATGTACTTACTATATTAATAACATAATTATGCATAATTACATGCAACTAACCATAAACCAAATCCTAACCATATAGTAAGTACATGTTTATTAATATTACTCAGTACTTCAATATATAATTACACTCTAACAAAGGCATTTTTGTTTTAAGGGATAACTTTTTCAATATTATGCACATTAATAAGAAATTATTGGAGAATTTCTTGTTCAAAACATGTCTGCGAACCCTGTATATTTCTCGCCTTTGTTTTGGTTCGCTCACCCTTTATTCATGAAATGTATGTTATGTAACACAAACCTACTGTACAAACAAGTGGCCAGGTTTAACGCCCTGTTAGAGAGTTACGGAGCAGGAATGTGTCTGTGGCATTGATTCTCTCAGCAGATGGTGGGTTTTGGAGGAAATGCCCATAGAGCACACAGATGGACGTGTTGGCTTCGTCACGGCCGGCGCCAGTGTCTGCTTCAGCTCCCTCTAAGCTCTGCTTTGCATTTTTAACCATTAGCATCTGGAGCTGTAGCATTAATATTACAGTGCACCGTCCTAAATTCAAGGGGCGGGATTCACAATAATCAAACTGTTAAAAGATTTCACCCAACAAACAGCTCTTCTGCAAAGACAACTCTGGTCCTTACATCTTTATTCAATCTTCCATATCAGTCTCAAAATAGAACTGTCCTTTTTTAATCCTGGAGAAGACCTTGAGGGCAAAGAGCCGTTATCACACCGCATGGACGGGTGTGTGAGGTGTGTGTGCTGCAGCTGGTGTTGTGAATCAGGCCGATGTCACACGTCCGCGATAACCCGGCTATTTCACAACACCAGGGTGGCACCACACCGCTGCCAACAGGAGCTCCTAACGGATCACCTCATTCATCACTTTTTACAAAGCTTACATTTGTAATGTATTATGCTCAATATGGAAAAAGATGGGAGTGGTTCTTTAAAAAATAAAACTGTACAACCAAGATGGAGTTTCTTATTTTTAACGTGTGAAATATTTTTACAATTTTAAACTGTTTTCTATTTTCATATATTTTAAAATATATTTCCAGTATTCAATGTGACATAATCCTTCAGAAATAAGTTTAATATGCTGATTCGGTGCTCAAGAAACATATTATTATGAATGTTTATTACAGTTGTTCTGCTTATAGTTTATGTGTGGAAAAACACTTTCTAGGTGAATAGAACATTTAAAAGAGTAGGCCTACCATTTATTTGAAAAAGAAATATTTTGCAATTTTTGTTGTGTTTTTTGATCTAGCTATTTAATGCATCTTTGCTGAATAAAAATAAAAATGTATTTTAAAAAAAAAACATATTGACTTCTAACTTTGAATGGTGGTGTAAATATATTTTTCTTTTCTTTTTTCTTTAGAAACTGTCATTATACAGCGCCCATTTTATTTTAAATGATAAATATACAATTGTAAAACAGATTTGGTTGTATATCTGGTTAAGGTGTAACTAAGAATTATTTTATGTCATTTCAAAATTCGGTTTGGGTTCAATTCCCACTATTAACTGCAACGTTTTGCCTCGGACTCCTATGTACTGCTTATTAATAGTTATTGAGATGGTTGTTAGGAATGTGGATTAAGGGATGTAGAATATGGTCGTGCAGAATAAGGCATTAATAGGTGCTTTATAAACAGCCAATATCCTAGCAATATGCATGTTAATAAGCAACTAGTTAATAGTGAAAATTGGACCCTAAATAAAGTGTTACTGAACATTTTTCAATGTTTAATACAGTAGGAACATTGTGATTTCAATTTAAACCACTTTATACAGTGTTCTACTCCTTGTTATATGACAGCTCCCCTCAGGCAGCATGAGGATTTCAAAAATGACCGTTTAGCAGTTGGTTTTCTGCTTAAGCTCTGTGTCTAATAATAGAAATTTAATCAAAAACCTGCTTCAAAGGAGAGCACCTGTGGGTAGGTTTGCAGGGTCCGCACTAATTACACCGAAAAGGCTCCACCTTTGGGGCTTCCAGAACAATTTCTGCTGAAATAATTACTCAGCCCGATTCTGCTCCCTGGGTCACATGCATTGGCGGACATTAGTCTTTTAGTTAATGAGGAACTGCTTCTGCAATGATCAGTCAACGCTCAAGGCAAAAGTCTGTCAGTTGGAACGACTGCGAGCTGCTGGCGGGTTAAAGCATGCCGCTAAAATGAAGGTCACTACATTGTAAAATACACTATCAAATACACTATGTCAGTCAATACAATTACAGTACAATTAGTTGTATCTCAGCCAAATATATAGAAGCCATTGTTCAGAAAGTTTTGCCGGCGGTAGCCTATTGTACGCCTAATTTGTCAGTCATGCTGAAACCTGATCGCTATCAGACCAAGTAAAACAAAATTACCTTGTAAAATAACCAAATAAAACATTTCAATAATTCACTCAATCAAACAAGCTGCCATTTTTGCCAATGGAATTCATAATTTATTGTTTCGTGTATGACACAGGACTCTCAAAACGTGCAGTTGCCCTTGAGAACCTGTGTCAAGGACATCTGACCAAAGATCTGAGTCATTACATGTTCTGATGATGTTTACAAGTCCCAGTACAAACTAAAGGCCCTGCAGCAACAATTAAGAATTAATGACCGTTACAAAAGCTCCTGAATATGTTCTGACACTAATCACACAACAATAAGTGGTTCCTTCCGGCTCAGGTATAATATAACCCTTCAAACGAAGCCTTGCCTTCACTCAGACGTCTGTTGATTCACTTGTGCCGGAGGTACCGCAGGTCAATGAAGGGATGAACCTCACAACCGCCAGAAGCCCGTTCTCGGGCTCGTCACTGAACAATGATGATGACCGTAAATTCAGTTTGGGGGGATGTAGCAGTTTTGACACAGACAGCGTGGCATCCCGCAGCACTGGCGTCTTTTCTGGATATGACACTTTGGATACTCCACCGAGTTATGACTTTTATAGTAACACTGAGGTTTTTGGGAGAGCAAAGAAGTCAAGACCTTCTCTCTTTGAGCTTCACTCCAACCCTCAGGTAGGAACGACATAAAACTAAACCTTTTCCCCTTAGAAACTGCTCAAATAGCTGCACCGATAAGCTTATAACGAATGCTGAAGATAGGCCTCAAAGAAACAGTCATATTTTTCACTATTTTCTCTTAGGATGATCCGTCTCCACCTCCTCTGTATGAGGAGCCGAGTGTGGACAAACAAAGCCCGGATGAAGATGAACCCACAGAACCTCCACCAGAACCGGCTCGCTTTGGATGGGCTCAGGGAGTCATGGTATAAGAATATTAAAGATTACCTAAAAAATAAAACCACACCAGAACATGCTTCTTGATGTATAAACTATAATAAAAACATTGACACCAAAACGTATTTTGGGCCGAACTTGAAAATATAAGAATGTTATTCCATTAAATACAAAATAATATATTGTTAAAGTCTGCAAACAAATGAAAAAAACCTTAATCAGGACTAACTTTACTTTTTAAAGCCCTTATTCCTTTTTATTTAAATATATGTGCTTCAATTTTGTTATATTGGAAAAGCTTTCACACATTTCATGCTTTTTTTGTTTGCGTATGGGTAAAATATACTCCAAACCTCTGAATAAAGTCAAGCAGAAAGCATTTATTCCCTGCGTTATCTAAATGTATCCCATTGGAGCATCCCTGTTTCTTGTACTCCCTGTAGATCCGCTGTATGCTGAATATCTGGGGTGTTATTCTGTACCTGAGGCTTCCCTGGATCACAGCTCAGGCAGGGATTGGTACGTCAATCTATGTTTTTATATGTCTTGATCCCTTCATTTTTTATGTGTGTTTTACTGCTAAGTTCCCACCTGATATTTGCGAACCCCCTCAGGGCTGTTACATTAGAGATTGCTGTGACTGTGTCAGTGTTTTGGCATGCATAATGTGAACATTTTCCTCTTCACTTTAAAGGTCTGACTTGGGTTATAATCTTGCTCTCCTCCTCTATAACGGGCATCACTGGCTTGTCCACATCGGCCATTGCCACTAATGGCAAGGTTAAAGGAGGTAAAGACAATGCAATACATGTATATGCTGAGTAGATTTTAATTGTCTTCAAGCCTTTATCAGAATTCTTTCCAGGATGCAACATTGCCTATATAGCCGTGTTATTTAATAAGCATCAGATATCAGCATTGACATATTTTTTATTCTTTGTATGTCTTTCTCCAGGTGGAACTTATTTTCTGATCTCTCGTAGTTTGGGTCCAGAACTTGGAGGCTCGATTGGGCTTATATTTGCTTTCGCTAATGCAGTGGCTGTAGCAATGCACACAGTGGGTTTTGCTGAAACGGTACAGGCACTGATGCAGGTGGGGGAAATAGACCAGTATACACAGAATACACTAAAAACTAAAGAAACTTTTTTTTTCTTATTTGGAACACAAAAGAAGACAATTTGAATAATTTACTGGTCATCTTGTTACCATCTTGCAGCAGTGCTCTCGGGATTATAGTATACGTAGAGTTATGCTGCCTTCACGTGCTATCGGAAATTTGATAATTCCGACTTCTGAAGTCGTGATTACGAGCTCATTGCATTCAAGTTTCAAAATGTGAGGTCGTTCATGTGCAATTTTTGCACATCGGAAATGTCCTACTTCCCACTTCAGAAGTAGTGATTATTCAAGTGCTTTGTTTTTGGAATGGACAGGAATCATGGAGGACACCAGGTTTATTCTATTCATTGGTAAAATCTTATTAAAACCAAAATTATATGTAGTGTCACACGCACTGACAACAAACATTTACGATGCCAGATTCTGTATTTTGGTTAAATACAGGCTAATTTTGCTGTGTACGCTTTAAATGATTACTCGTGTAAATGCACTACATTAATGACAAGACAAGACTAGCTGTTTTTGGAGGGGGAAAAAACTGAATAAACCATACCTGTCGCACAACAGTAGCCTAGTTCTATGTTTAAAGTTTATGGCACGCCAAAATTATTTCTAAACTTCCCAGTGGCAAACACGACATAAGAGGGCCCCACAAGTATATGTCTCTGCAGGTGAGTAATAGGCGTTACCTCATCAGTGGGTGTGGCCATAAACAGAGGGACGTTTTCAACTGTGTACCTGATTTGCCCACGTCACAGTGTGGGTAGGGTTTAGGGGTGGGGTCGGTTGAAGGTGATAATTTTCATTGCGTGATTTATAAACACCCATCATTTGAAAACACCCACAAATTTAGAAATGCCCACTCATGTTCATGTGCAATTTTTACCTCGGAAAATCGTATTTACGATAATTCCGATAGCATGTGAAGGTGAAGGCAGCATGACAGCACGTGAAGGCAGCATAAATACGAGTTTCCTAGGCACATGAACACCTTCACATTTTGAAATTTGAATGCAATGAGCTCGTAATCACGACTTCAGAAGTCGAAATTATCAAATTAGCGTGTGTGACGAATCATCTGCGCGAACATTGGAAACGCTGAAACTTTCATGATGATGCAGCACTGACCCGTAACTGTACAGAGCCTCGTTCATGTTTGTTCATATTGTTACAACATTCAATTGCATTGTTAAAATAAAAAAATAAAAAAAGTTACTGGTGAAAAACATAGGTTACTTTTTATAGCTACTCGCCAACGCATTTGGCGCATATTGCATTTGGCGCTTTTCCAGTGTGCTTGCCCTATTGTGATGTATCCTAGTGAAATGGACAAGAAAAATTTTAGGGCGGGATTTGATTTAGTCCATTGGGAATTGATGAACTTTAAAAAATAATGATGAGCATGGATACATATTTTATAATAAATACTGCAATATTCCATAAAAAAAAGATTTGTCCATTTTGATTTCATGGTGACTATTTCTTATGTTCGAACCTTGATTTTGACACATATCTTTTCTGATGCCCATTAGGACACTGGGGTTAGCATGGTAGACCGACTTAATGATATCCGAATCATTGGAGTGATTACTGTCACCTGCCTTCTGGCCATCTCAATGGCTGGAATGGAATGGGAGTCCAAGGTTTGTTTTACAAACAAAGCGATTTTGAGCAATTTTGTATAGTTATCTAAATAAGTTCTTTTGTTTCCTCTCCCAGGCCCAGGTCTTGTTCTTCTTCGTCATCATGATCTCCTTTGCCAGTTACATTGTGGGAACCATCATACCAGCCACTCCAGAGAAGCAAGCCAGAGGATTTTTCAGCTACCGAGGTCAGAGAGCAATGCAGTCAATATGTTCCACACATTTGCTAATAATAACACTCCATCTTCATTTTCTCAGTGCTAGTCAGATTACACTACCATATGTCCCCATTAAGTGTCTCAATTTGTGCCCAATAGCTGGAATTTTTGCGACAAACTTCGTGCCCGGCTGGCGCGGACCGGAGGGCAGTTTCTTTGGCATGTTTTCCATCTTCTTCCCCTCAGCTACAGGCATCCTTGCGGGGGCTAATATCTCTGGAGATCTGAAGGCAAGTTGAGCTCCCAGTCACAGTAATGTGTCTTCCAATAAAACATTTCAGAAAGCTTATTTATTTGTGGGAACTCAAGCCTCTAAAAGCTTTCTGTTCATTGTTTTCACACACAAAACCTCCTGTAGGATCCAAATATTGCTATACCCCGTGGTACAATGCTGGCTATTTTTTGGACCACCGTGTCTTATCTCATTATCTCAGCTACTATTGGTGAGTATCAGAAGTATTCAAATATTTCTTAATTTCACAATAATGTTTAGAACCAACTGAAGCCCCACGTAGTCTTGATGACCTTAAAGTCAAGATGAAACACTTGCTGTACTTTTGTACTTTTTATATTTATTCCCTATTGTGTATCAGAGTGTAACAGATAATCCGGAAAAAAAGAAAAAGTCTAGGGCGGGGGCTTGATTCTGTGAGCCGGTTGTTGATTGGATGACCGTGACCTTGCAGAGGTGGGATTTAAGTGGTATTTAAGATTTAAATGACGAAGTCTTGCCTGCCCCCAGCGGGAAGTCTCCAGTTTTCATCGGAAGATCCAGATATGACATACTAATTTGAAATTATGAGGTTAAAAATTAAAAAAATTAAACACCTACATAATTCATTCATAAGATCTATAGGATGTATTTAGGGAATACTAATCATTTTTTATTTCATGCTGACTTTAAGGAAGGCAAGTCATTTTGTCAGTTTTTTAAATATACATTTTCAAATGTGAATCATTCTGTGACTCTATAAAAGTGTTCATTATATGGACATAATTTGGGCGTATTTTATGCAAATTGCTGGCTGCCAGCACATTTGTTCATAATTATCCGGATTCATTAACATTCGAGCGAAATTTAGTAAGAAATCAGTTTCTGTGCACATAAATAGGCCAATTGTATGTTGCTATATGCCAATGAGGCCCATTGTATTATCCAGTCACATTTCCATGTTGTTCTTTAAATGCTTTCCAGGCTCCTGTGTATTGCGTGATGCTTCTGGTAATATAAATGACACTATTAATGGGTCTTTGTCTGAGGGGTGTTTTGGACTTGGCTGCGACTATGGCTGGGACTTCAGTGACTGTATCGCCAACAAGAGCTGTGCTTTTGGACTCAGCAATAATTACCAGGTGAGTTATGTCAACCTGTCACTGAAAATATGAAAACATGTTTACTGTATAACAATTTTTTCTGGTCACTAAACATAAAGGCCCAGTTTCACGGACAGGGCTTAGATTAAGCCTGGATTAGGCCTTAGATCAATTAGAACATTTAAGTAGCTTTTAAAAATGTGCCTTAGAAAATAAAAACGTTTCTGGTGTGCATCTGACCTGCACTGACATATTTTAAGATTTGTCAGTGCAAGTTGCTTTCAGTTAAAACAGCTCAAACATGCTTTTTAGTCTGGGACCATAGGCTTTGGGTTTGGGTAGGGGGTTCTATAGATCATCTAAAAAATAACCATTTGGTGGTCACAAGTCATTTTAGTTTGAACAATTTCAAATTTTTAACTTGGTGACTTTTCTGGCACTTGCTAACACACACACAAACACACACACACACACACACACACACACACACACACACACACACACACACACACACACACACACACACACACACACACACACACACACACACACACACACACACACACACACACACACACACTGTTGTTGTGTTTCCATTTTTTATGGGGACATTCCATAGGCGTAATGCATTTTATACTGTATCATATTTTCTATCCCCCTACACTGCCCCTGCCCCTAAACCTACCCATCACAGGAGACATGCTGCATTTTTACTTTTTCAAAAAACATCACTTAGTGTGATTTATAAGATGTTTTCCTCATGGGGATCAAAAAATGTCCCCACAAGGACAAGGATTTGGGATATTGCCATCTTTGTGGGGACATTTTGTCCCCATACGGTAGGGATTACCAGTCCACACACACACACACACACAAAATCATAGACATGATCAGAAAAGGCTAAATGTTGCTGTTTTTTATATAGTCACATTTTGAATGGTGAATGTAAAAATTTGAGGGGTACATATACACTATAGAGACATTTAGGTGTATGTTTACATTACAACGTTGTAGCTACTAAACACAGAAAAGCTTTCCCTTTGCATTTTTCGTATAGAGGAGACATTATTGTCAAAAAACACCTATAGGCCTTTCATACAAGTGTTTTTTGATAGTTATTCTTTTCACGTCCAGCGCCACGTTGTTTAAATAGCAAATGCACTCGCGTCCATCTGTTCCGTCATGGGCGTGCTGGTCTGAAAACCAGCTGTGTTCAGGTGCATTGCTGGCGCGCTGCTATTTTGAGGCAACTGAAAACGACTGCGCCATTGACCGACTGAAACCTGGTCTACAGTCAATGGCGCAGTGTTTTTTGTGTTATTTAAAGGGCGCGTTAGTAATATGCGCCTATAGGCGTGTGCGCAATGCACGTACACTCTGCTTATTACACACACAGCACACAAACATGTTTAAATATTAAAAATAAAAGGATTCCTAAAAGCACTCAGTCTTTCCACTCGCAAATTCTGCCATGTAAATAGCGAATCCACCATGGTGCAAGTGCAACTGGCTTTTAAAGGGAATGGGAGATAAGACTCTGATTGGTTTATTGCATGTTATGCCCAAAACACACAGGTGACTCATTAAGAGACGAGGTACAACCCTTTTGGACCATGCGCCTGGCACACTGACCATTTTCTCCATCGTTAACGAGCAAAAGTGGATTCGGACCCATAGACTAAACATAATAAGCATGCGCATGACATCACTGTTTTCACAAATCTATGTTTTTGTAATTTACATGGAGATGATAACGTTACAATTTTCAAAAGTTTCCGTTTTCAAGCTGTTGTTGTGAAAATGAACAGCCAAAATGCACAAAACGTTTTCTGTTTTTTGTTAAAAACAATGTCGTGCAAACAGCCCCTTAAATACCTTTGCTCGCTTTTTAACTTTAAAATGTAAAATATTGTTATTTTTACTAATATTTGTATCATTTTATATAGAAATAAATGTTGCATAATTTGGAGGTGAATATATCTCAAAATAATAAATATGGTACAATTATTTAATGTACAAATTATTCTGTTATGACCCCAAAGTGAGGAATACCAGAGGTTAACAGAAGTAATTTATTCTTCTATTTCATATATCACATAGACTATGAGCCTGGTGTCTGCGGTTGCTCCTCTGATCAGTGCTGGCATTTTTGGAGCCACTCTCTCCTCAGCCCTGGCCTGTCTGGTGTCCGCTCCTAAGGTTTTCCAGGTAACGAATGAGCCACTGAACATCTTTATTCCTCCATTATAGAGTACAGAACAATCTTCAGTGTTATTTACTCTCCTTTAACATAACTCTCATCCTTACATTCCTTGTCCCTTAGTGCCTTTGCAAGGACCAGCTGTATCCAGGCATCGGATTTTTCGGGAAGGGTTATGGGAAGAATAATGAACCTCTCAGAAGCTATCTGCTCGCCTACATCATCGCTATATGCTTCATTCTTATTGGTAAACCACAAACCATCAAAATTTTACCATGCAATTGTTGAACGCTCCCAAAAAAGGTGCTTATCTTTATTATAGCAATGTCCTCCTGACACACAAATGTTCTGATATTTCAGCTGAGTTGAACACCATTGCTCCCATCATCTCCAACTTTTTCCTCTGCTCCTACGCCCTCATCAACTTCAGCTGCTTCCATGCATCCATCACTAACTCACCAGGTGAGCACTTAAACCCATACATCAAGCCACAAATGGTTAAGCTAACAGTTTATGATGCAAAATGTGTGCTAATCGGATTAATGGTGCATACTGTGACCACCGCAGGGTTTTTTCTTTAGATAACGACAAATGCAAACAAAATATGTTTTACGGCACTTGTTTAATATTCTATTTAAGCCATTTGTATTCTCATAAAGCTTCATGCTACTGTAAATTCAAAGGTCTCAAAATAGCCAAATTCATGTTGACGCTCACTGAAGCATTTTTTCATTTTCCTTGTGTGTGAGCAGGCTGGCGTCCAACTTTTCGATTTTATAGCAAGTGGTTGTCTTTGCTCGGAGCAGTAGTGTCTGTGATCATCATGTTTCTTTTAACCTGGTGGGCTGCTCTCATAGCCATCGGCATAGTCATCTTCCTGCTGGGATATGTGCTGTATAAGAAACCTGGTAAGACACCTACACTCTTTATAGCTTGTGGATGCAAGTCTTTGTCAGACATAATTTGTCTCATGAAGCTCATATTATTCCATCGAGCATTTCGACTTAACCCAAATGCGTATGATATAGCCAAGCTTTCATTATGTGCTTAGTCAGTGCATGACTGTTTTTGTGTTTTTACATTTCAGATGTCAACTGGGGTTCATCAATGCAAGCCAGCTCATATAACATGGCACTGTCTCAATGTATAGGTCTTAACCAAGTGGAAGACCATATTAAAAATTACAGGTATATATCACCAGTCATGCTGTTCATGTTGTTATTTTAACTTTTACATTGGTCTTTTGCTCACTTGAAAATATTCCATTTGTGTTTTTTATATTTCCTCTTTTTATATTCTCACTTTTTTCTCATTTCTTCCTTTGTCCTACTTTTTTCCATCTGTTCTTTTTATCAGGCCACAATGTTTGGTACTCACTGGGCCTCCCTGTACACGTCCTTCCCTAGTGGATTTCATCAGCACCTTCACTAAGAACCAGAGCCTTATGATATGTGCAAATGTCATTTCAGTAAGTCTAAGCACAGAGACATTAAACAGGGTTGTGAAAAGCAGTGATGGTCTGCATCATGTTCTGGTTAAAAGTCTTTATTATATTCAAAAGGGCTAATTAATTTTTTTGGAAATGTCCATTTCCAAATAAATAAATAATTGTTTCTCACAGTCATTGAAAAACCTTTAAATATCAATAAAATACTTTTTTTTTTTTTTTTAAATATGTAAATATAAGTAGGTCATATTAAACCAAATATGGCATTAACCCTAAAATGACATTTCCACTTTAAATTGTTATTAATCTTGATTACCTTTGAAGCACAGCCTTTAGTTTGGTCTCTTTTTAAAGGAGACTCTTATTATGAAAGTGAAAAAATATATATATATGTAATTATTATGTTTTTAATATAAAATATATATTTTACAAAACATTTTTTACTCTAAAACTGCAGGAAAATCAAAGTCATAAATCTGAGCAAGTTGTGTTCAAAATTTGAGGTTGATATTTAGTTTGAGGTGAAATTTAGTTTGGGCGCAGTACCAAATCTTTCCACTGGATGACAACCAACTGACCAGTTCCATTTCCTTATATGGTGTGATCTGGGATCTATTTATGAAGTACACATCCTATTCAGAAGTAATATGGGCAGTTTGGCAGTATTTGGTTTGAATTCAACCTCTAACTTCTTCTTTTTTTATGCTCATAACTATTTCAAAATAAAGGTTTGGACATGCCTTATGAATGTGAAAATATAGGCTAATTGTTGCAAATTACCATTCCTCTGTCATTTGTATTGAAAATTAACACCAAATATTAAAACTAGAGATTGTAAGCTTTCAACTGATAGACATATTGTTTGTCAACATTACTTAGACTAAGATATTATTGTTTTAAATGTATAATGGTAGGCTTAATGTCCCAATGGGACAGGTAAAAGGAAAAATATGTATAATTTTTTTATAAGATTTTAAAAAATATTATTTAAAAATTATGTATATGGAAAAAAAATTCATCTTGGTTGTGGAAACCACCAAGTGGATATTATATATTTTATTTTTTTCAAATACTTCCTAATCTGTTTATCTCTTACTGAAACTTTGTGTTAAACTTTTTCTTGTCCCTGCACAACACATCTTCACAACACATTTTTTGCAACTGTGAACAGTCTTTAATCTTAATCTTTTCTTCCAGGCACATATTCTGTCTTTGACTGACTGTGTGTTATTGACAGGGGGGACCCTCACCTGGCGCTGTGGACTCGACCAAAAGCAGTGCTCATTTAAGCTGGCTAAACAAACGCCGCATAAAGTCCTTCTACCACACTGTAGTGGCTGATGACATTCGTGAAGGCGTAAAGATGCTGCTGCAGGTCACCCATGTCCCATAATGCACTACACTTCATGTTCTAACCTCAAAACAAACATCAATTATTTCACTTTTCTGCTTCTGATGAAAGTATACCACCAAAATGAGACTGATAGTGTGGAAATGTTTATGGTGATTCTATTCCAGAGTACGGGTTTGGGTCGGATGAAGCCTAATGTTCTAGTGATGGGATTTAAGAAGAACTGGCGTAAAGCTCAACCAAGCAACATTGAAAACTATATTGGAATTTTGCAGTATGTATATCATGTAGTTTAATATTCTCTCAGTGTTAGATTCTGATAAAGAAAAGTCAAGGCATGTGACAGTTCCATGTGATTTTAGCGATGCTTTTGACCTGCAATATGGTGTATGTGTTCTTCGGATGAAGGAGGGTCTTGACATAAGTCGAACATTTCAAGCACATGGTATGGACTATTTAAAAACTCCCTTTCTAACAATTTCTACAGTTTATGTGCGGTGACTCAATTTCTCTCTCTCACTATAGTCAATCTAGGGTTCGAGACATCTACTGAACAAGGACTTGACACAAGGAGCTCTACTACTACTACAACAGCCACGATCGATACATCACGTGTGTATCCAAACTCTTAAATACTGAATCTATTCAAGGCTGTTGAACTCTTTGCCGAAACATTTTATCTCCTGTGTTTCAGTGGACCCTGAGGCACTAATGGCCCTGTCCCAGCCCACCAGTGCTTTTCAGACTAGACAGGGAAAGAAGACCATTGATGTGTACTGGCTCTCTGATGATGGGGGTGAGTTATTTGATATACAAATAATAAGCTATTTTTTTAGATTTTACAGTGAAAAAACATGCCTGAACAATTAATTGTGTTGTCAGGTCTGACACTATTAGTGCCGTACCTCCTGACCCGTAAGAAGCGCTGGGGCAGATGCAAAGTGAGGTTGTTTGTTGGAGGTGAAGCTCAACAGATCGATGACAAGAAACAAGAGTATGAATAACCTTAATTGTAATATTATTTGTGGTAACACTTCATAATACAATGTCCATGCTACACATATTACATGATGTACGCATATTTTATATATACTATATATCTTTACTATGTAACGATATATATCTACGTAATATGTCTTTCTAAATTCAGTGATTTATTTAATCATTCTAACAAACTGTAATGAATTGGTCCTTAGAATGTCAAAGTCCATTAAGACGAGTTTGCGTTTGTATTTGTCAGGCTCAAAGCTTTGATCGGCAGGTTCCGTCTGGGTTTCCAGGATATTCAAGTTCTTCCTGACATCAATGGAAAACCACAATCTGAGCAGTACAGTCTCATTTATTCTATTCAACTTTCTGCACTGACCTCTTGAATTAATGTGGACAGTATATTAAAGTAATGTATTTCTTTCCTCAAATTATTGAAACAGCATTAAAAGATTTGAAGATCTCATAGCTCCGTATAGAGTAAGTTCAGTCCAAAAGGAAGGTCAAGAAGCGGACGAGACAACAAAGGAATTCTCCTGGATGGTGTCGGATGAGGAATACGAAACGTTCAAAGCTAAGGTAACTCAGGTCAAATGTTGGTGTTAGGATACGTAGCCTTTAAATAGACGGTTGCCTACTTTCCTTGTAAGCCATGCATCATATGTTTAAACATTTTTGCCCTGTTTTTGTGCAGTCCCTTCGACAGATCCGCCTGAATGAAGTTATTCAAGATTACTCTAGAGATGCTGCGTTGATCATCGTGTAAGTGTAGTTTTTACAGGATGTTGTGCTATTATGATGTGATTTATGTGACATGAAAACAAAAACCTGCTCGACCAGTTTAATTATAAGCTGTGTGGCCACATCACCTGTCATTTTTCTGTTTTGTGTTGGCAGAACTATGCCCGTGGGGCGAAGAGGGGCATGTCCTAGTCCCCTTTACATGGCTTGGCTAGAGATCGTGTCACGTGACCTTCGACCTCCAGTTCTTCTTGTCCGAGGCAATCAGGAGAATGTGCTGACGCTGTACTGTCAGTGAACGCCACCTTTTCCTGACAAAACTGTTCACACGCGTACATTAGATAAAAAGGAACTCAACTTGTTAATGACATGTTAAAAATTATAACAGATTTACATACTTTCATTTTGTTTCATGTGTCTTGTTTCTTGTGGTTAATAGGGTGTTTGCATTCATTTGTTTAACCTTTTTTTTTTTTTGCTGCTTTTGATGTTATCCACTTTCTCCAGAAGTAATAATTCAAACAAAAGACTGTATTCAAAGTATTTCCTCTTAAAACCACAAATTATGTTTGTAATTCATTTACAAGAATCTTTGTTGATTCTGATTACCTTAATTCAGCGATTTAGCAATTTGCATATGTATAGACTTTTCTCTTTTTAATGATAACTCTAATATTACTGAATATGTCTAATAAATTACTACTTATGTATGTCATATGTTCATTGTATAATGTTTATGGCATTAAGGTAAACTTAAAAATAATTAGTTAAATCATTAAAAACGGGTTTGGTCTGCGATCAAAATCAACTCAATTAAATGAACCTATCTTTAATGTTGATTTCAAAGGGATGCAGTCATTTTATGTGTTTAAACTAGCTACTTTTTAAGTTAAGCTAATTTTATGTTGATAACAGTCAATCTAATAAGTCCGTGGGACACCAAAGTGTCCCATATTCATGAACAGACATGCTCATATTTCTGTACTAAGATCATAGGACACTGTCATAATCAGTATTGGGGAGTAGCTAGTTAAATGTAATCAGTTACTGAGACAAGTGTAATTAAAATCAAGCGTAGCGCCAGTTCTGGCAGGTCACTTAAGTCAAGATCCCATAAGCTGACTGACAGCTGATCACGTCTACCTATGGGAATATGACATCTATCACCGCATACATATAGAAACTCTTTCAGTACTATCAGCAGCTATCGTGTTCTCCAGAGCTCATTTACCCTCCTCCATCCCCAGCTCCTCTAGCCTGACGTCGTCATACTCAGATTCTAGTCAGAATATGATGTGGAAGATCACATTACTGTTGATCATGTCTATCATCGTATAAAGCCCGCCCTGACAATTTGATTGTTCCGAACAGCTCTGGTTCGAGCATAGTTGCGCCACAATGGATCAAGTCCAGACCGAACATCCCGAACCTCAAATGTTGGGTGGGGTGGGTGGGGACTAAATTGTCTGGCATCCAGGCTACAGCTCCTCCTCTCGTCCAGTCAGGATTTGGTATTCTAATTCCCCTTGAATCAGACTAAATTCACAAATTATTTTGTACATTTAATATCGACATAAATTACATCTGCAATACGTTATGGTTCTGTTCTGTTTACCCCTAAGGGGGGTTATCGCTGCTCTCCCTGCTCTTATCCATGCTAGGCTGCATGGTTGCGCAGGGAGTTCTTGCCCAGGACAGAACCATACCGCCAATCCAAACTGTATGCTAATAGTCAATCAATGTTCCTTTGACGATAGTGGTCCTGACAGAATTACAGTTCTTTATGAAAATGTTAAATGATTACAATAGGGGGTTACATCTGAATATTTTCTGGAAAAAATATGTTATTGTCCCTTCATACACACATAGTGTTAAAAAGAATAGTATGCATATTTTTACTATTTTTATATTAGTAAGAAGAAAAACATGTTTTTACTACAGTATACAGTATAAGTTTTGAAATATGACTATCTCTGTGTTTTCAGAAGTGAATCCTGCCTGGTTTAAATGTTTGAAAATGATAAATAGTTGAAAACATTTGTTAGAAATTTAGAAAAGTAATCAAATGTAATCATTTACATTACTTTAATAAAGTAATTGAAATAACTTTACGTTGAAAGCACCCTACGTTTAAATTTTCAAAGTAACCTTCCCAACACTATAGTCATAATAGCCATCTGATGCAATCACAACATTCACAGCAAAGAGTGTGAAAAAAAAGTTCAATGGCTGTTTCTCAGTGCGCATGCGCAGTGCGTGGGGCTTCAGGACAGGCTCCACGTCTGAACACGAGCTCGTAGCAGCCAATCACAGGCGGCCACCGTGTGTTTGGAAACAACACACGCAAATACTTCATGGCTTATGAGCAGCCCGAAACTTCTTGAACCAGGAACCTCTAGCTTTTCTTATCGTGTATTGTCTTCGCACGAGTCTTCGAAAATTACTGTCGATATTTTATGCGATTATTAATATAGTTGTAACGTTAGTTGGTTAGATTAAGAAGGAACGATGGAAAGTTCTAAGGTCTCGGATAAAGAGACGATCTCGCTGGTTATTAAAACGCCAAATCAGTTTCACGGTGATCAGCTGATCGAGGGAGTGCATGTGGACTGGACCGTAAAAGACCTCAAATGTCACCTCTCCGAGGTTTATCCCAACAACCCGGTAGGTTTGGATTGGTTTCTTATCCTAAAGGTGTCGGGTTACATCTAGCGAGCCGTCAGCATTCCTCAACAGAACAGACGACACACAGCTAGCATGGCTGAGCAATGCAGGAAATACCTTACTGTCCAGAAGTCATTTACATTATATAAACAGAGGCTCAATTTCCACCCCAATGTTCTAGTCTGCTTTTATATTGTTATATGTAATTAATCATTTATCACGTTATTTCTCTACTGCGAAGTTACTTGCATTGAACGGAAGAAACTTCAGTAGGAACATGTGAGATTTGTTGTATGTTTGTACTTCTCATAAACGTCTGTCTCTTCAACCATAAGAGGAATATCATGGTGCAAAAACTGACTTTCTAGGTGCTATCTGACGTTTGGACTCATTTCCTTATAGGCTGAGAAAGACCAGAGACTCATTTACTCAGGCAAGCTGCTTCAGGACAACCTGCTTATGAGAGATGTTTTCTCAAAGGTGAGAGACTTTAACATCTTAAGTGGTTTCTACAACAGACCTATACACATGGTTTGCCATGAGGATTACACTTGTTTACTTTCTTGTTTATCTTTACCTCCTTCCAACAAAAAGAAAAACAATATTGGAATTTCAGCTATTAGTTTAATAATTACAAAATCAACCTGAATCTACAATGATTTTGAAACTTTTTTTAAATGATACAATTGTATGTATTATTTATATTTTATGTGTGTTATGTATTTATATTATATTCTTAGTAATACAATTATATTATTGAAAAACTATTTTAACTTATTATTTGTAGGTTATTTAAAAAAACTAGATTTTTACTTTTACATATTCATATGTACTATATAACTTTATTTACCTCAAGTAAATTAAATAAATACTCTCATCCAGTAGTGACATCCAGAAATATCTATCAAAAATAATCAGAAGTATTATTTTTGCCATGTATGGCTGAATTTACAGTAGAAATAAAGCATGGCCATAATTGTTGTGTCACTGGAATATAATTCAAGGTTACAGAAAGATTAAACAGTAACCCTGTATTAACTAACAACGAACAACATTTGTTACAGTATTTATTCATCTTTGTTAATGTTTCTTAATAAAAATACAGTGGGTCATTGTTTGCTCATGTTAGTCCACAGTGCATTAACTAATGTTAATGAACACAACTTTTGACATTACCATTAATTTAGATTAATAAATGCTGTTGAAGTATTATTAATTCATGTTAACTAAAGTAGTTAACTAATGATGCCTTATTGGAAAGTGTTACCCATTCAGTGTTTAAATTCTGCTGTCCTGAGAGGCAGGGGTGTTGGCAAAACACTGATAGTTTTGTCATTGTTTATATGTCAAAGGCGAGAAAAATGGGTGGACCCACCACAGACGCCTCTTGTTTCTTATCCTCAGCCTGATCCTCTTACCATGTGCTGTAGTCAGTCTGATTTCAAAGCTGCTCAGAGAAACTACCCATAGCAGCCTCTCAAGCGAGTTGTGCGTTTTAAAATAAGACATTGTTGTTACATGATGAAAGCCTGTCATCTGATTTACTTGCATGGCAGCGTGACCCAGGGATGAAAACAATATGATAGTCATATGGTTTAACCAATCTGTCAAAGCTTTCTCTTTCACTAAATGATAGTTCCATTGGTGAATGGCTTTGCCACCTCAAAAAGCATGTTAACGTTTTGTCAACTTTTTCTGCAGGTTCCTTCAGATACCAAGCCCACTCTTCACCTGGTGTGTGCTGTGAGACCCCGACCTGCTGCCCAACTAGGAGCAAGACCCAAAGTATGTTCCCATCTACTGTTTATATTACGCTCTTACCATGATGTGGTAAGATTTAGTGCTACATGTAAAAACAGACATTCAGTTTATTTATAAGTTTCACATACTGAATTTAGCTTCAGGGCAGTATATTTGATCAGCTTAGAGTATGTTTGGTGAAACTGAGATGTGTCGGTTTACTGTCTCTCAGGGGAAGGCTGTGCTTGTTCAGTTGGGTGGAGATATCACCACACGGCTGCTCACTTCCTGTTCCTTTCTGCATCCTTGTTTGCATAAACCAAATGCCGTAGCAAATGAATTTTTTCATAGTGTCTCATGCACCTGTTCTGGTTTTCCTGCTTAAAAATCAAATCTGTTTCTCTCCTCTCTTTGATGTAGGCGACATCAACACAGCAGCAGAGCTCCCAGCCCTCCCCACTAACTGCTAGCCAAAGCTCAGAGTCTCCAGGACCATCCATGACTTCTGTACCCTCCACGGATGGCCTTAGACAGAGAGGTCATGCTGCTTGGCCTGGCACTAGCGCTGACACATCTACGTGAGTTTAAGATTCAGTGCTGGAAGCTGTATGCATGTTAATGTGTAAGTTGAGTGTAACGTTTTGTACTAGTTAATTAAATGTTTCCTTCATTCACAGGCCTGTAACAGCAGCGATGACCCACCCAGCCTTTCCCACATACTCCCTTTACAGTCCACAACAGCTTCTGTGGTTGCAGCAAATGTATGCCCGCCAATACTACATGCAATAGTAAGTACACCCAATAAAGACATATTACAGTGTATGGCTGCACGATTTAGGTAAAAATGTTTAAAAAGCTCTAGGTTTTGCTTGTTTGTAGGGCTTCACAATTTGGCCAATTATTTTTAAATTATTATTAAAGTACCCCAATTATGATTTTTTTGAATATTACCTTTTATGCAATGTGTAAAATAGCTGTTTGTGAATGTTAAATTCTGCAAAGTTATAACTTCATTTGTCGTGCACTTTGATCTTTATCTCCTAAAAGAAAGAATCAGAGTCGTCAGCAATTTTAGTCTCACTTCCTGTTACATACTTACGTAACAATGAAACAAATTTGCATAATGCCATTGCCAGCCTATGGTCTTCATTGGCTGCCCGTAAACGACGTGTTGTCGAAATGTCGAGAAGACATTGTTTCAGCGCTGCTAATCCACTTTGCATGCACTTCAAAATGATGGGACTCTTTGACTTTTACTTTTCGTAAGATTGTGCATCGAACACTGAGGCTAAAATTCAGATATGGTAATTAGCAGTAGACCAATCACAACAGATTGGGTCATCTGACCAATCAGAGCAGAGTATGCTCGCAGAAAGGAGGGGCTTAGAGAGACTGAATCTTTGAACAAACTGTTTTCAGACTATGAGAAATTAGATAATGTGCAATGAGTATTATGAGAGAATTTGTGTTTTTTGACCTTGGATGCATGTAAACCTAGGAGACAGCCAAAACTAAATTAGGAGCCTTTAAATTTGAGTAAAATACAAAAACTAATTTCTTTATTTTCACACATTATACCATCAAGCTTTTATTTTTACAGAAAAGCACAGGGAGGTCTTTAAAAGTTTTTAAATGCACGTTATAAGTGAGACCCCAAACTCGAGCACATGAAGAGCACATGTGGAGCAGCATTTACTGTGAGAAAACACCCAGATCATGATCAGAACACAGCTTCGCTCTGAAACATGCAGCGAATATATATTTATTTATTTATTATTTAAATTGCAGCCTTTTTGATTTAATAGTCGCCATATCACATATCATCATATTATAATTTAAGTATACACTTGTAGCCATAATATATCCAGGCCTGTCAGACTGTTCTACAACCTGTGAATGAAACGTCTGTTTGTTTCAGTCACGCTGCCATGACAGCCGCCGCCTCCACTCCGATGGCCGCCCCTGCCGCTGCTTCCTCGCTGCCTGTCGGCCCTCATCAAGCTGCTGTAGCTGCAGCTTTACCCAATCAAGGTCCCATCAACGACCTGCCAGCCAATCAGAACGCCCCAGGTCCTGCCTTCATCAACCCAGAGGGAGCCAACCAGAATCTGCGAATGAATGCCCAGGGTGGCCCTGTGATGGAAGACGAGGAGGACATGAACCGCGACTGGCTGGATTGGGTGTACACGGCGTCCCGATTGGGTGTCTTTCTGAGCATTGTTTACTACTATTCCAGCATGAGCCGCTTCATCCTGGTCATGAGCAGCCTGGTTATTATGTACCTGTAAGTTTAAATGGATTGCCAAACATCTATTTTGTGAATATTATATTCAGAAACATGTGGTTAGTGTTTGAATCATTTGTTCTGGAATTGGACTACACTTAGTCATGCTGTATGTTTTTGATTCACTAAAGAATCAGTTCATTAGAGTCATTTGTTTGGGTGTTGGACTTTGAAGTCGCTGTAGTTGAAGTTTGCGCTGTAGTTGAAGTTTGCGCTGTATGTTTTTGATTCACTAAAGAAAAAGTTCATTAGAGTCATTTGTTTGGGTGTTGGACTTTGAAGTCGCTGTAGTTGAAGTTTGCGCTGTATGTTTTTGATTCACTAAAAAGAACGGGTTCATATAGGTTATTTGTTTAGGGAATTGGTCATGTTTTGATTCCTAAAAGGGCCAAATTGTGATGGCTAGACGACTGGGTTCGAGCATTTCCAAAACTGCAGCTCTTGTGGTGTGTTCCCGGTCTGTAGTGGTCAGTATCTATCAAAAGTGATCAGGAAGGAACAGTGGTGAACCGGTCACAGGGTCATGGGCGGCCAAGGCTCACTGATGGACTTGGGGAGCGAAGGCTGGCCTGTGTGGTCCGATTAAACAGATGGGCTACTGTAGATCAATTTGCTCATGAAGTTAATGCTGGTTCTTCTGATAGAAAGGTGTATCTCTGTTTGAGTGTTTTAGTGTGTTGTTTTGTCCACGTCTGGAAGAATGCAAGTGTGAGATCCGTTTATAGACTCTTGATAGAGTCTGTAAACACAGATACACCCTCAGTTATATAACAGACAGTTTGAGCCATTTCTTGTTCAATTCTCAGTGAACAAACTAACACACGTGCATTCCTGAGCAATTTGAAAGGAATGAGTAGCTTATGCAAGAAAAAATGAGCAAAGGGACGTAGGCTTCCGCCTGATCAGATAGACAACAACTTCCTGTGCATGACTGCAGATCGTTTGGTGGCATTCTGTGAATTATTTTGTTGAGCTCCAGCTGTTATGACTAAGGGTTTCAGACTCATAAAAATTATATCCTGATACTTTATCTCTGCAAACGTGGCAGTTTGACTGCTCTGCAACCATTAGCTTGATCAACCCTACCATACAAACAGTTAGAGCTTCCTCTCTTGATTTAGTAATGTATGAGTGAGCATACTTGATGTACTAATGGCTGACTATTTTAAAACAAATAGTGTTATTTTAATGGAAATTAACTTCATGGAGGCTTGAATGCCTTTGTATAGCTATTCTTATGGCTCTTTTTTTTCTCTCTTTCAGACACACAGCAGGCTGGTTTCCTTTTAGACGGAGACCCCAAGCCAGGCCTCACATTCAGCCAGCACCAGAGGTCATACAGAACCAGCAGAACCAAAATGAGCAAAGACATCCAGGACCAGTGAGTCATAGATTCTGTTCAAGAATTAGTTATACTTGGATAAGTGGCATTTGTAGGCATGCATGTGGTTTTAATCATTCTCATTTTGTCCTGAAGGTGGCGCCCCCTGCTGAAGTGGAGGGTGTTGAAGCTGTTGAACCCGCCATGATCGCAGTGCCTGTTCCCCCAGTTAGACGGCCCCTCATATGGACAGCCTGGGTGTTTTTCAAAGCCTTTTTCGCTTCTCTGATACCTGAGGCTCCACAGGGCATTGCAAACTGATCCAGAAGCAGTCAGAAACGACAAAACTGGACCCCAGAGCCCTTGGCCTGATCATTTAGACTGGACATTATACATGAAGGCTACAAGTACTAGAAATGGTAGCACTTTTCAGTCCTTTGCCTATGTGGCCATTGGTTGCACATCCTGTATAAACATGGACATGGAGTTGTAAATATTTCTGGACTGTTTTTGCTTTAGCACTTTAGATAACCACATCGGCTGGAATCAATGGTATCAGTCTCCTGGCCTGATCCTCTTATATAGGTTTCTGTCACCAGGGCTTCATTCACTTGAAGTGCTCTACGATGAGTGATCCAAGGATTAAACTCATGGGATTATCTTATTAAGGTTCTAATATAATGGACAACGAAGGCCATATGTTGATTTAGTTCGAAGTGCATGAATAGATGGAGGATGCTTGGGAGAATGCATTTGTTGCACTTTGAAGCTAATGGTGTTTATGCAAGTAAAATATGCTTAGGTGTTCTCTTTTTAAATTGCGTTCAACCTGTGAAATGAGTAACGTTAATATTTATGAATAAGGTTTGGTATGCGTTCAATTAGTTTGAGCAGAATTTGCAATTTAAAAGAGCTCCAAAGTGTTTGTTGTTGACTTTGGGATGAAACAAAGGCGATTGAACCTCATTTCAATTTTGCATCTTCTTTACACGAAGGAACCGCACTTTGGCACCTGCAAGAGTGGAGCACAGAAATTAAGAGAGGTATAGTTCTGAGAGACTAAAAAATAAGTTTTTAATTTGGTATTTATCAACACCGTAGCATTGCTATCATTTAATTGTATGTATAAAATAGCTTTGTTTATTAACATTATTAAGATAAGCCTCTTTGTACCAGAAAAGGAAAAAAGAAATAAACAACTTTCATTGTTTCAAGTTCATTTTAAAATTCTTTGAAAAGTCTAATAGAAAACGTTTTGTTCTGTTTGGTTAGCATAGGTTTTTCTCTATTTTGATTTCTTATTATTATTTAGATTTTATCTTTAGCCACATGATTCCATAAAAAATGATGTCATATACACACTTTTGTCCTACTGAAATGGTGCCAGTGAAATTCCTGCAAAGGCTATTGCATTGTGGGCATGCTACACTAGGGGCCCTACACCCGGGCCGGCGCAATGCGGCGCATGGCATGACGCAAGTGTTTTTTGCTAGTTTCCATTCGAAACGCACTACGTTGATTAAATCGCAAATGCATTTTTCAGTCCATAGGTGTGCTGGTCTGAAAACGAGGTGTGTGTTCAGGCGCGTTGCTATTTTGAGGCAACTGAAATAGGCCGCAGTATTTTTTAATGTATTTAAAGAGCGTTTTAGTAATATGCGTCTATAGGCGGGTCCACAGCGCGCATTACACACACAGGGATGCGCAGCAGCACACAACTTTTAAAATATGACAAATTAAAGGATAAAAATGTAAACTATTATTATTGTGTACATAAATATGAAAGTGTATCCCAACCTATTTGCAGTAATGATGAGCAAGCAGGCGTCATTGGATGAGCAGATCCGTTTCCTTGCTAGAGAAGAAGCGTTCAGTGTTCCTCTTTACAAATTCCACCATGTAAATAGCGAATCCGCCATGGCGTAAGCACAACTGGCTTTTAATGGGAATGGGAGATGAGACCCTGTTTGTTTTTTTGCTTGTTACGCCGAAAACACTCCCATTACTCATTAAGAGGATAGGGACAACCCTTTTAGACCATGTGGATTTTTCCCGTTGTTAAACTAGCAAAAGAGGATTTGGATTACTTGCGCCATGCTCTTTAGCCCATGCGCTTAGATTGTTAAAATAAGGCCCAAGAATAGAAAACTTTTTAATTCTTTAAATATTTGATTGTGTGCTGTCAATAAAATATCACATTTAATAAACATCCAGAACCAGACACAAAACAAAGAATAGAAGACAACTGAGGGAGGGATTAAATGCAATAAGGGACAGGTGAGACTAATCAATTAAACAATGAATAACTGATAACTGAGGAAACAGTATAAGGGAAACTAGGCAAAACAGAACAGAAAGAACTCCAAACTAAGAGTCCCAAAATACATAAACCAAAACCATGGCTGAATCTGTAATTGCTCCCTATACCCTCAAATAGGGCATTATGCGAGGGAACGGCCTTTTGTAGTGGTGTCCGACGTTACTGAGTGCATTCATTCTATCCCACATTGCACCTCAATGACAAGTGTACAGCTGATGTACACTCAACGGCTGTCTGAATACACTCACTCGTTTTCACTCCTTCAACCGAACTGTATAAGTGGACTAACATAGTGATTTGGGATTCAGCTCACAGTGGTCTGATTATAATATATATCTAAGCGTACTCAACTGTATTTTGGCTCGCATCTGGTAAGCATCATAACTTTTGTGTATGGCTTGTTCCTGTCTAAAACCATTTCCTGTGGACTGTGGTGATGACGTCCAGATGAATTTTATCTACATAACTATCCATTTCAGGGTGTTTTATCTGCGCTTTACACCTCCCCCAAGAGCTTGTCCACCCCTATGGACTTTGGCCTGCTCTTGTCCACTCTGTCCAGTGGCCATATCTCTTATTTGTTTTGTGCAGCAGAATGTACAGAAAAACACAGAAAACATCCCTTTACACTGTTTACTGTCCAATAACCTTGAGCAACCTAGTCGACCCCAGGGGCAGTTGCATGTTCTCCTCTGTTCTCCAGAAAGGGGGCACTGCAAATCAAACATTACAGGTACTGCCCCCTTCTTCCTTTGAATCTGTCCCTCCTACTCAGATAGCTTGCTGAAAGAAAACAGAGCTCTTTTGAAAGAGAATCCCTAATAACATTAAGAGACAGAGGCTCATCTGTGTCCATCCAGCCTTTGTTGAGATGGAGAGGAGTACAGTGTTAATCGTTGTTCTTGCTCTGGTCAAAATAAGTAGTTGTTGTCTGGATCCCCCCTCTGCCTACAGGTTTACTGGAGCTGTTTGTAGACTCACCTATCCTGCAGCTGTAGTCCGTAAGTATTCTCTCAGTGATTTCTGTACTATATGATCAGACCTTGTTTATAAGTGAGTATATGTTTTGATTCTGGCAGAATTCATTCAAAGCAACCAGAGTGCAAAATAATAGTATAAATAGAAAGAAAGAACCAAGGTCCAGAGTTGTAGTCAATACTAAGCTTGAAGTTAAGGTTTATGTTAACATGAAATAAAAGAACTTTCTTTTTCTGTGGATCACAAAAGATGGAGATGTTTAAACAATTGTCCTGATCACACAAACAAAAGCTAAGTTTCAAAACTGTTATGGAGGTTGAGACTCCACAAAATGGACATTGCTACTTTTCTCATGAACTTGCGAAATAAAGCTAGGGCAGAATTCCATTGATCTACTTTACACTGAAAATGGCATGAAGGTATTGTAAAAACACAAAAAATTAACTGTTAGTACTAAGAACTGGATAGCAAAAATGGGTATTTTGTTTCAAAATGATGTTAGATACATTTTCAAGACCCCCTTTTCTCATGCAGAATAAATGATAGTATAATGTTTTAATGGATAGTTAATGTATTAAGCATGATAGATGAGTCATGCTGTGTAACATGCTATATTTAATCTAAAACAGTTGTATAATGTATATTTTAAAGCTCTTATATAAAGTGTAGAATTTTTGTGTAATATATAAAGATTGCAGGCCTTTTTCAAGTACACAAATGTCAAGAAAATTACTACATTAGTAAAAGGGAGATATATAAAACCTAAAATATTCCCTTATAATTATACATTCTAACCTAAAATATAATTAAACTACGTTCCCAAACTTTTATTTGTCATCCAAATCACTTTAACTTAAAAAATGAATCTGATATTTCAATTATTTAACAACACGGTCACTTGTTCATGGTTATCCGATGTTGATTAATAAATAAAATATTCAGCAAAACAAATCAAATATTTAATCTTTTTTTTTTTAGTATGTGTTTTAAATGATTGTTTATTTAATTTTTTTGCATAAATTAATTTTAAATGTTTATGATTTAATTATTAGCTTCAACTCTTAAACCCCATGCAGTTTTGAGAGTTTGGGAAACCCTGGACTAGGGAATAAATATCTCCCTGCCTTGATTCCTCAGTGAATGAGAAGACTACTGAAGTCATACAGGCCGCTTTTCAGCATGCCAGATATCCCAGCGTAGAGGGAGAGCGATCAATAGGCTTTGGAACGGTGAAATACGGATTCCACAAGTGAGGAACTCCTGCAGATGCTTGCATTTCATGTGGTGCACTTCAGTGTTACATTCTGTATCTTATGGCACTCTTCTTTCCCACATCACCCACAGCTTAGAGATCCATAACCTTTCCATTGGAAAGAGTGAGTTTGAGCTGAAAGAGAATGAAGGAATTGGGATCTCCATTTCAAACGTGTCTGCTGTATTCAAAGGGACCATCAACTATGGATATGGAAGCTGGCTGTGAGTGTTTCTATTTATAAGAACATATAAAGATCAGGTTTCTGCAATAGCACAGCTGTGGTTTAACCCTGTGCTCTACATATGTTTTTGTAAAACATTGGTCTTTTGTTTAACACGCAAAGATTGTAAGCGGCCCCAGATTATTGCTGTTCACATAGCTTTACTGAACAGCGTTCATTAGGGTGTTTAAAAGTGCTCCTATCTGGAGAAAGTCTTCACGTTTCTTCCAGTCAGCATGTAATAAAATTACATAACTCAGTTAGAGCATTACAGTTCTTTTTTTAAGTCAAAACAGTGAAAATGAAGTAATGTTTATTTTCAAGGTGCTTAGCATTCAGAAAATTTGATCATGAACCTCAGGTCAGATTAAATATCATATTTTCAGAGCTGTTTAATTTTATTTTTATGAAGGTTGCAACATTTTGGACATGTCTAAATAAAATTTAAAACAATGAATTGTGTGAATTATTTTCTCTCCGTAGAAATAAGAATTAAATGGACATCAAAAATCATAATTCATTAAAAAAGCAAGAATTTCTAGCTGTCACTCAGTATGTGCTAGTGTGTGATATTAGTTTGTAAATATTGCAAGTATAATGCTTAATATGTACATATAATATCTATCCGTCCCCACCCTCTGTAACACATCTGTGCTTTGTGAGTCAAAATGACCCAAAGCCCTAAAATTCTACTTTTTTTTGGTCCAGAAATCTTATATAATTTGATTTTTATAATATTTTTTTTCTGTTTATTAATGCGCATTTTGGGGGAGATTTTTGTAAATTTTTATTTACCTTTTAAATTACTCGATTTTTTCAATAAATACATTTTTTTAAGCACATTCTTTCAACTTAAATTCAAAATAACTAACTTTTCATGCATAACCCTGTTAATTCAGCTCAGAATATCTCACATTGGGTGTATCTGCCGACCTCTTGTGGGAAAAAATAATATAACATGACATTTCATGACTCTTGCCACTAGATGGCCTTATTGCTCTACAGATCCTTCTAAAAAAAATAGCAAATTGTGATAAAAGTTCATTATTTTCCATAATGCAATGATAAAAATTAAACTTTGATATATTTTAGATTCATTGCACACCAACTGAAATATTTCAGGTCTTTTATTGTTTTAATACTGATGATTTTGGCATACAGCTCATGAAAACCCAAAATTCCTATCTAAAAAAATTAGCATATTTCATCCGACCAATAAAAGAAAAGTGTTTTTAATAAAAAAGTCAACCTTCAAATAATTATGTTCAGTTATGCACTCAATACTTGGTCGGGAATCCTTTTGCTGAAATGACTGCTTCAATGCGGCGTGGCATGGAGGCAATCAGCCTGTGGCACTGCTGAGGTGTTATGGAGGCCCAGGATGCTTCGATAGCAGCCTTAAGCTCATCCAGAGTGTTGGGTCTTGCGTCTCTCAACTTTCTCTTCACAATATCCCACAGATTCTCTATGGGCTTCAGGTCAGGAGAGTTGGCAGGCCAATTGAGCACAGTAATACCATGGTCAGTAAACCATTTACCAGTGGTTTTGGCACTGTGAGCAGGTGCCAGGTCGTGTTGAAAAACGAAATCTTCATCTCCATAAAGCTTTTCAGCAGATGGAAGCATCAAGTGCTCCAAAATCTCCTGATAGCTAGCTGCATTGACCCTGCCCTTGATAAAACACAGTGGACCAACACCAGAGCTGACATGGCACCCCAGACCATCACTGACTGTGGATACTTGACACTGGACTTCAGGCATTTCCTTCTCCCCAGTCTTCCTCCAGACTCTGGCACCTTGATTTCCGAATGACATGCAAAATTTGAGCGACAGTCCAGTGCTGCTTCTCTGTAGCCCAGGTCAGGCGCTTCTGCCGCTGTTTCTGGTTCAAAAGTGGCTTGACCTGGGGAATGCGGCACCTGTAGCCCATTTCCTGCACACGCCTGTGCACGGTGGCTCTGGATGTTTCTACTCCAGACTCAGTCCATTGCTTCCGCAGGTCCCCCAAGGTCTGGAATCGGTCCTTCTCCACAATCTTCCTCAGGGTCCGGTCACCTCTTCTCGTTGTGCAGCATTTTTTGCCACACTTTTTCCTTCCTTTTTCCTTTTACAGCACTCTGGGAACAGCCTATTCGTTCAGAAATGTCTTTCTGTGTCTTACCCTCTCGCTTGAGGGTGTCAATGATGGCCTTCTGGACAGCAGTCAGGTCGGCAGTCTTACCCATGATTGCGGTTTTGAGTAATGAACCAGGCTGGGAGTTTTTAAAAGCCTCAGGAATCTTTTGCTAGTGTTTAGAGTTAATTAGTTGATTCAGATGATTAGGTTAATAGCTCGTTTAGAGAACCTTTTCATAAAATGCTAATTTTTTGAGATAGGAATTTTGGGTTTTCATGAGCTGTATGCCAAAATCATCAGTATTAAAACAATAAAAGACCTGAAATATTTCAGTTGGTGTGCAATTAATCTAAAATATATGAAAGTTAAATTTTTATCATTACATAGGAAAATAATGAACTTTTATCACAATATGCTAATTTTTTGAGAAGGACCTGTATATTGAGCAAATGAGCTGTTCCGCTGGGTCCAAAAGATAGTTCTTGAGTTTTTCTCTTCAGAATGCATTCAGATAAACATGTAGACATTATAACATCTTTTTGTTTAGTTTTATT